>JAWNNW010000201.1:600000-758833 GCA_035044465.1 Scaptomyza tumidula | reverse complement strand
CAAATGCTTTATAACATTCTAAAGGAAATTTCTCATATATTTAATGCTGGGAGACAGCAGCGAGGCGGAAAAGCGTGGCAGCATAAGACAAACATTCTCATGCAGCAAGAAATATTAGAATTATGACTTAAATTAATTTGTAAATCTTAGGGTATATAAAAAACAATTAACTTTGATGGGAATCGAACGTTCACAAAGCGGAGGCTCTTCGGGTGTTGCCGAACATATTTCGTTTGCAGTTTAGTCTTATGTCAACCAAACAAACTTCGGCTCAGCTTCGTGAGTTATTTTCTTTTTAATACCCTGATCCCATTAAAAATGAGAAAAAGGGTATAATGGTTTTGTGCAAAAGTATGTAACAGGCAGAAGGAAGCATCTCCGACCCCATAGAGTATATATATTCTTGATCAGCATCAACAGCCGAGTCGATATAGCCATGTCCGTTTGTACGTCCGTCTGTCCGTCCGTATGTATGAGCCAACCGATCTCAGAGACTATAAGAGCTAGAGACTCCTGATTTGGAACTTAAGCTCGCTTAATCCCTAGGCAGTACAAGTTTGTTATTCGATTTTCGATAACTCTTCCCGTTTCCGATATACACATGGGATCGATAACAACAAAATCTTCATTTTGGAAAGATGCCATTTGAATTATAAAACAAAATAATGAAAATCTGTCAAATTTTTATTAAAATCGGTTTAGAAACACCGGAGATATGGGACATTCAAGTTGTGTAAGCAGTATGCAGTATGCGCGTAGACACACACACGTACTTGCAAGCACTGACTGTACGCGTTAAGTATAGGGATCAGGGTATCGTCTAGTCGGGATTTCTCGACTAGAGCCTTCTTACTTGTTTTATTTTTAAATTGTTCTTAATATGTTATTAATACAAATATAACAAATTTGTTACATTTGAAGCAATCATGAACCAAAGTTCTTGTTATAAACCAACCTAAGGAAATGATTATTAAATCCAGAACGTCTGGTCATAATTTAAGAACAAAAAATCAATTAAGAGCATGTTTTAAAACCGACATTCGTTTTTTAATCCGAAAAAATAAGAACGAATAGTAAGGAAATCTAAGAAAATTTGTTCTTAATATTTTATTTTTATTTTTTTGTCAGTGTATACTTTTTCTAAGTTGTTGGTCACCAGCAGCGCACGCTGAAATAAATCAACTGGCACTGTGGAGGCCAAGGCACAAAAAAATTAGTTTCATCAAGGCAGGATTAGTGTCAGAAACGTGTTAAATGGACTGAAGGGTATATGATGAACGGCCGTGCAACAACTCGCTGCCCAGCTCTTCGAGTTGGAGAGTGCGATGGAGATGGAAAGACAACTGTCGACTGTTGACTGCGTCAGCCAGACGTAACGACGGACACAAATCTTCAAGCACTCAGAGACTGACTTCGCTTGAGACAGTGGCTGTCGATCAAGCGAGAGGAAAACGACGGCCAGTTGCCGTTGTTGGTGTTGTTGTTACTGGTTTTTGTTGTTGCTGTATGATCTAAAACCTGGCAGGTTTTTTTTCAGTTTTATAAATATATTTACTGCTGGCTGCTGCTGCTGGCATTTTTTTAACTGATTTATTTGTTTGTGTAATTAATGTCAGTTTTAGTAGTGAAATTCTGCTAGTAAGCTCGGAAACGGACTGGGGGTTAGATATAAAATTAAACAAACGTATTTCTGAAAGCAAACTATGCTCGAAAATACAAATGTAGCTTACAAAACTTGCAACTAATTATAATTGTGAATATAAGACGCATTCAGAAAGTAAATATGATTGATATGTGTAATATGTGTGGGAAAAAAGATGCAAAAACTATTTACATTTACGTCTACGACTCTATATAGTAAAAACGTATGGTCCTTACCCTAATGAATTTAAACGAAAGTCGGTGAGCTTGTAATAGATATTGTTTTTAGATAAATATTAGAACTGGAATTCATTTTGGCAACATAATATGAAGCTTAAGCTAGAGTGCGGCCGGCAAAGGTATCCACTTTTCGGCATTCATAAATACTTGAAAAATAAATAATTCAAATACTAATATAATATGAATAAAAAAAATATAACAAAATTCTAATCAAACCTTTAATTTTTTGAATTATTAAAGGTAAAACATAAATTAGCAAGTAAGAAGGTTCTAGTCTAAATATCTCGACAAGGAGATACCCTAAAACCAAGACATAAAGCGTACAGTGATTGATACTGCACAATTCGCTTCGATATCTCAGGTTTTTTTTCAACCAATTCCGATGGAAATTTTACAGAATCTAGTTAAAATGTCTATAGTTCTCTTAGCTTAAGAGAACGATGCTATCAACAACGTGTTTATATTGAAAACCGGGAGAGTTATCGATAATTTTTGAAACTCTTGTACTGCGGGAGGTAAACGAGAACTAGTTAGTTCTTATAGTCTCTGAGATCGACGCGATCGTACAGACATACGGACAGGCAAACATGGATATATTGACTCGGCTTTTGATGCCGATCAAAAATATATACACTCAATGAGGTCGTTACACACATTTGCCATCAATTATTTTTACCTTTTTACCCATTCAGTGGAGTCAGGGAATCAAAATTCAAAGTTTCCTTCTTTTAACCAATAATTGTAAAACTCGGTTCGGGCTAAAGAACTGGGTTTTTGGGTTTATGAAGAATTTATTTATTCATGAAATATAAATATGTATGAATGAATAATGACCAAACAAGATTGACAGCAACCCAAGAGTGCATCTTAGAATTTTAAATTGACCGGGCATTTCCGATTATTAAATTTTTTTTTTTGCCGATTTCTAATCAAGCATAAATAAAACTACTACACTGAAAAAAAAAGTTAGAACAAATTTTTTAAGTTTTTCTTACTTTTCGTTTGTGTTTTTCTGGTTTTAATAAACAAACGGCGTTCTTAAAAAATATTCTTATTTTACTTTTTTTTCCTCAAGCTATAAACATACGCCCTGGATTTACGAGGTTGATAAAAAGAAATTTGGTTAATGTTTGCGTACAAATATACCAAATAAAGACCAATGTTCATAAACTTAGGACGCATTTACCACCCAAAGCTGAGCCGAAATATGTTGGTTAACATTGTCCGGCAACAGCGCAATGACTAAGGCATCCCTTTAGTATACACAAGGACTTAGGTTTGATTAAGATTTAAACAAATTTATTTAAGTTTTATTTCTAATATTTCTAGCCGCATGAAAATGTTTAACAACAACTTAAACGCGCTTTTCCGCCCGCTCCTGCGCCAGCATAAAATTTATTAACAATGTCCTATAGTATATTCAACAGTACTTGATTTAATCAATGATATGGCTAGATTTTTTTCCGACTTCTTTTTCAAAAATCAAAAACAAATGGTCCAAATTCAAGCACAAATCGTTTTTAAAACAAGTAAGAAGGCTCTAGTCGAGATTTTCCGACTAGACGATACCCTGATCCCTATACTTCACGCGTACAGTTAGTGCTTGCAAGTATTTGTGTGTTTGTGTGTGTGTGTACGCGCATACTGCAAACTGCTTACAATGTCCCATATCTCCTGTGTTTATTATCCGATTTTAATAGAAATTTGACAGATTGTCATTATTTTGTTTTATAATTCAAATGGCATCTCAAAGTTTTCCAAATTCAAGATTTTGTTGTTATCGATCCCATGTGTATATCGGAAACGGGAAGAATTATCGAAAATCCAAAAACAAACTTGTACTGCCTAGGGATTAGGCGAGCTTAAGCTCCAAATCTGGAGTCTCTAGCTCTTATAGTCTCTGAGATCGACGCGTTCATACATGCGGACGGACAGACGGACATGGCTATATCGACTCGACTGTTGATGCTGATCAAAAATATATATACTTTATAGGGTCGGAGATGCTTATACCCTTTTTCCCATTTTTAATGGGATCGAACGAAATATTATCGTAGCACAAGAACGATAGACTTAAAAAATCCATTCTGCAGACTACGATGGAGGGATGTTTTTGAACTCGAACTGGGGAGAACGTATTTATTTTCTCAGTGTAGTGTTTGCATACGAGTCTGCACCGTATACATGCATATATATGCAAATGAATATATAAATATATAAGTCTTCGTTCGCCGTTCAGTTTGCCGGATTTAGCTTCTGCTTGAACTCACACGCAGTCAATCCAACTGTGGCGAGGGATGCGGTGCTAAGATTGCTGCTGTGATATGTATGACTATATCTCTAGCATGATCTTGCCACAAATTAGTTTGGTTAGCTGCCGCTCGTTGGTTCGTCGTCGGTGTCTGCGTCACTGCCTGCCTCCGCGACTGTGCTGGCCATGTCAATCATTGAAAATATGTATGCAGCAGCCCGATCCGATGCCACAGCAACGCTTACTTCAACAGAGACAGTGCAATGGCATGCTTTATTTCCTAAACTGTCAATTTGTTGGACTTGTTGGAGCCATTCGAACAGAGTTATATAAACAATTTGTGGCCGGGATGCGTTCACTTGCGATGAGTAGCCAAAAATAAAAAAGATAAATATTGGCTACGTAATACTCTGTTCCTACAACAGATGATATCTTTTAAACTTTCACAGCGAATTTGCTAGATTCTTAAATGACCTACCCGCCGTCTGACCGAGATTCAGTTGATTCTCAGAAAATGAAGCAGTTTTTAAAATAAAGTTTATTGGGATTCAGCGACCCCAAAAACATATAATACTCATTGTCAGACCCCCAGATCTGAACTTCATATAACCTGATCTCATAAAATGGAAAAAATGGGTATAATGGCTTTGTACAACAGTATATAACAGACAGAAAGAAACTTCTCCCCCCCATCAATTATATATAGTATTCTTGATCAGCATCAACAGCTGAGTCGATATAGCCATGTCCGTCTCTCCGTTCTCAGCAACTATGAGAGCTAGAAACTTGGGACTAAGGTTCTCGTATACCCCGCGCAGTAAATGTTTGTTTCAAAACACCGATAACTTTTCCATTTCCGATAACAATGTTTTCAATAACAATAAACTATTGCATTGAAATTGCTAAAACTGATTTATCAAACTATGGATAATATAAAGTAATCTGTGAAATTCATCGATATCGGTTAAGAAACACTGGAGATTTCGAAGACTTAGATTTTGATATTATAAACTAATTCATCCTAAGAACGCAAAACAAAACAACTTAACGAACGACCGTGTCAGCCATTTTGTTGTTGCAGTGGAAAAACAGTCAAAGCAATGTTTTAATTTGCGAACGGACGTTGCGAAAAGCAACGAAAATTTTAAAATATTTATAAATTATTACAACTAGCACTATTTTTATGAAATATCCTTTCAGAATGTTCTTATATGTAGTGTGATATAGAGCTGCGAAAATATAAATAAAAATGGCGCCACAAGCCCCAAATTTTGTGTACAAATTGCCAGAAGTTGAGTAGCCAGAACATCATGAATTCTGAAGGCATGTCCATATCAGCTGAATACTTAACACACGCCCCTTGACAAAACAATCCACACACAACGAACATCCTCAGATCCACAAACAAGTAGAAATAAAAACAGCAAGAACAATGCAACTGTATAAAATGGTTGAAACTGAGAAACGCATAGCAAAAAGTGCGGGAAAGAGATGGGATGTATGTATTTGTGTGTGTGTGTATGTAGGTTGTGAAGTTTGTTTAAATAAGGGAGAAAGAAACCACAAGAACCGATTGATCAACGATCGATTGGGCAGCTCCTAAAGTGAACAACAACAAAAGCAGCCCCTTCAAGTAATTGCCAAATAATTGCATATCGCATAACACAAGCACACAGACTCACAGACTCACACACACATACGCACAGTTACAAACACAAAAGGCAAAGGCTATTATCGATCGCTGCCTGCAGCGTACGTTGCTCCTTTTTTGTATGCATTGCTGCTTGCGGTGCTCACTGCAGGCTATTTAAACATCGGGTTACTTTATTGACCAGATAGAGCCTAACGATAAGCACACACATACACACACCCAGATCATACTTGGAGTTTATGTGTGTGGTTTGGTGCCGGTGTGTGTGCAAGCATGCACAATTAACATGATCTCAAAGAGCTGAGAAGAGTTTCTTGGGTTGGGCTGAGTAATGGTTATGGGTTAGGTATTGGGCTTAGGTTTAGGCTAAGGCCATGGGGTAACATGTTGAGAAGACACCTTTTCATCAAGCAGGCGCCGACACGAACAAAAACACCAGAAGCACCGAGCTCAGATAAAGTTGTAAATTTGCGAGTTTTTCCTTGATAGCGTTTTAGCACAAAAGGTGAAAAGACTTTTACTTGTTAAGGCAAAAGAATCAACAACACAAACCAAAAGTAAAACAATTAGGCTCTAGTGGAGGAGTTCCGACTAAAAGATACCACAGACAGTGCTTACTTAAATGTGTGAGTGTACTGCATACTTCACTTAACTTCAATGTTCCAAACCTTCGGGTATTCCTAAGCGTTTTCAATAACAAATTCACAGATTGTCATTATTTCGTTAAATGTTTCAAACGCCTTTTCAAAGTTTTCCAAGTTCTAGATTTTATTGTTATCGATCTCATGTGTGTATCGAGAACGGGTAGAGTTATCGAAAATTTGAAAGAAATTTGTACTGACTAGGGCTTAGGCGAGTTTCTGTTATAAAACTGGAGTTCCTAGCTCGCATAGTCTTTGATCGACGCGCTATTACATACATACGGACATAGCTATATCGACTCGGACTTGCACTTGTGTCATCTGTCAAAAGCGCACTTAAGTCAATTTCCATCATCGATGTACCAATGTTTTATTGACCGATTTCGATTAAGTGTGCACCGATAAGCAATTTTTTATCGATGTTCATAAAAGTTATTTAATATTAAGAGTTCAACAGTTTTTTAGTTAATAATAAAATATTTTTAGCGATTTTATGCTCCAAATCATGTTTCATGTAGCCAAATGGAATCGGCTGTTGCTGCTGATCAAGAATATATACACAATGTAAGTTCGGAGGTGCTTCCTTACACACATTTTAAGTCGGGCTTAACTTGACATAAAGGATAAAAGATGGAGACACAATAAATAAAAAAAATATATTCGAAAAAGATAAACGATTCGGCTGCAACTCTTCTTGTCTGCTTAAAAACTACAAAGTGTTTTAGACAATTTTCAAACTTGGTGTAGACTAAAATTATTGAATCTTTATTTACTGCAAGTAAATGTAAATAAATGTTTTTTTATAGACGAATGCCCTATTTCAATATTTATATTCTTGATAATAAACCACTATAACGCATTTAATGGGTTGAAGATTTGGGTATCCTTATGGATTCAAAGCTTAAGTTGGACAAACTTTTTTCTTACAATACAATTCGAGCATCAGGTTCCTTGGGGTTCATTAAGTGTATGTCGAAAGAATTCGACGATCCCTACATAAAAAAAAACTTTGTACAACCGAGTATTGATAATGGATCTTGTGTATCCCAAATACAGGATTTATCAAAATATAATAGATTCGGTGCAAAAACCATTTCTGGTCATTGCGCTCAGTGGTCTCAACTGGGACAATAATATTAACTTACCTTCTTACTTTAGTGATACATTTACTAATAAATCTGCCTTCTCTTTCTAAGCGTACGAAACTGTTTGGCGTAATCGCTTTTCACAATCTAATTAATGCTGACATTGATTTATCTGAACTAATCAACCAAATTATCTCTGCAGTTCCGGTCAGAAATAATACTAGAAATTTTGTACCTATTCTTCTTTAAACTTTATAACTATCTCTTCTACTTAATACTTTGTGCTACTCCTACTTGCTCTCTTTAAAAACTAGACTTGTGTCATCTGTCTACAAATTTGCGATCTTCGTAACCCCATTCTAAGCGGTGCGACCCTCGATCAGTCGGGCAGGGGTGGGTCACTTTGTGCTTGGGTCCGCGCGTTAAAAAGCCGGCGCTTAGTATCGTTGGGCCACTTGCATGTATTGCTCCATGTATATTCAATAATATACGTAAGTCGCAGAGTACTAGCGTAGTCTTCAACAAAATGGTAACCCGGATCACGCCGGTATCCCAGGTAATGAGTTCGCGTTAGATCCAGATACGGATCCGATAACACGGTAGATGAGTGGAGCAAAAGTGAGCAAGTCATGTACTGGATTTCAAAATATAGATGTTATCAAGCTTAAGAGCAGATTCAAAAATCTATTTATAGGAGCACTGTAAGATGTTCTGGAACGTATTGAAAAGTATTGGTCGCCTACGTTAGTGGCCACCATTTTGCTAAAAGACAGCTTTGCAAAATGCACCTGTCTTTAGGCTCTGTAACGAGGACGATGAGACAACAAAGCACTTTCTATATGAATGTCAAGTTATTATCTAATTAAGAAGCATGCACCTGCATATCGAGTTACTCACAACTACGCAAATCAGCTCTGCCTCGACAAGGGATCTGCTTACTTACATTGAGGAAATGTAGCAACTCTTGTCCATTTAGGGAGCCCATTTAGGTACAAATAGCCAATTGGTCGCAGTATCTTCCTCTCTGCTCACTGCAATTTATTATTTATTTACATTTGCTTACCACAATTATAGATTCTTTCCATTACATGAGCTTAGGGTATACCAGAAACCAAATAAGCTAAAATATTGAAGGCATTTTTGGGAATTTCATTTCAATAAAATTTAACGTCGAATATAAATTTTTATACCCTGATCCCATTAAAAATGGGGAAAAAGGGTATAATGAATAAAGTATATATATTCTTGATCAGCATCAACAGTCGAGTCGATATAGCCATGTCCGACTGTCCGTCCGTCTGTCCGTCTGTCCGTATGTATGAGCCAACGGATCTCAGAGACTATAAGAGCTAGAGACTCCAGATTTGGAACTTAAGCTCGCCTAATCCCTAGGCAGTAGGGTTTTCGATAACTCTTCCCGTTTCCGATATACACATGGGATCGATAACAACAAAATTTTGAATTTGGAAAACTTTGAGATGCAATTTTAATTATAAAACAAAATAATGACAATCTGTGAAATTTTTATCGAAATCGGATAATAAACACCGGAGATATGGGACATTGAAGTTGTGTATGCAGTATGCGCGTAGACACACACACACATACTTGCAAGCACTGACTGTACGCGTAAAGTATAGGGATCAGGGTATCGTCTAGTCGGGATTTCTCGACTAGAGCCTTCTTACTTGTTTTATTTAAAATAAAATCATCGTACTAGAACAGAAAGTAATAACTTTGTTTAAACTTAAAAGCGTCTTACACAATATATACGAGTTTTTAAAAGTATACCGTTTATTTTCAACCATTAAACCATCATATCTAAATTAGTCTTCTTATGTATAAATTTAGGTTCGCTTAATAAAATTTGTAATCGAACATCAAAAGAATGCATTTACTTACTTACTTTACTCGATGTATAGAATAACTTCAAATGATAAAAGCGATATTTATTTGTAACATTATAAAGAGCTAGAAAGATGATCTTTCACTTTGAACAAGAGCGAATGGATGAATTAAAACTATATTATTATAGTTTAATCTAAGCAAATATTGTTAATCTATTGATAATTAATAGTACGAGCGTCATTCAAGCCGGATAATATATATATGTTTGTGTGTCAACTACCAGGTAACGTTCACCAACAAGTCAAGTAAGAAGGCGCCAATCGAAAAAGCTGACATTTTTTTTGCAGAGCCTGACATGCTTCATGTTCCGAATCGGATTTGGGCTTAGCATATCAAAATCTTTACTATAAGTAAAGTCTAGATGTTGCTAAGACATCTTTTACTAAATTTTGTCAGCACAGTATTACGCTGAGTGTAAAACATACATTGCGTAAGAATTTTTTTCGTGTTTAGATTAAAGTTACAAAAAGAACGAGAACTTAAAGGAAAACATATTGTTTTTCATGTTTTTTCACGGTTGTGTGCAAAAGTATGTAACAGATAGAAGGAAGCATCTCATCTCTCATCCCTTTTTACCCATTTTTAAATGGTTCAGGGTATACAAAATAATTATAACAAAATGCCTAGTTCTCAAAAGGAGTAGGATATATTGAGCTGTGTTGTTTTTTTCACAAATTTGGTTAGAGGGTTAATGCTATGATTTAATTATGTTAACTTTCTTTTTATATACCTGCAAAGTATCTTATTATTAAAAATTTATTTAATTGAATGAGCATTTTAATATTATACTACAGCTTTGAATTAAATATTAGGTAATTTTTTTTAATATATGTACCATAAGTACACTCAAAACTTTTAAGTTGATATTTATTTCTTAGTTGTAAGCAATTCCAGGAAAATATAAATAAACTACTTGTACAATTATCAGAATAAGTATTGTCGTTCTTAATTTAATTTGATTTTATTTACTTTTCCGTGGATAAATGGAAAAAAATTGCGGAGTCGGGCACCCACATCAAGTTGTCAAAGTGCGCATACGCCGCGTAGGTGAGCGTCGAGCAGCTGTAAATAAAATGAAATGCCTTACTCTTTTACGTGTGAGTTTTCGATTTGTATGTGTTTCTATGTCCATTGTTAGGTATTTCCGGTGGCCGCTGAAGAATATTTTTAATACATCAACAAGAAAGGGGGAAAGAGAGACAGACAACACAGCAATACCAACAAAAACAACAACAATAATCACAATGCCATCAGGTAGTTCCCCCTCAATAAAGAAGTAGAAGAAAGAAGAAGACTTATAATAAAAATTTTTTTATGCTACTTATATGTTTCTGCGCATAGATACCAATGACCCGGAGAAGAGAGCAAGATATGATATCAATAAGAATAATTAAATGACCCGAGGCCCCAAAACTCGTCACTTTCTCAACACACACACACACACACACACACACAATAGGAGACAGTGACAGGCTAGGCCGAAGGCAGGAGGTGGAGATAAAGGAAGACCATATCTATGAGCACAGCACTTGCTGTTTAGCGTTGATACTTCTTTGGCTTCTTTTCTGTTAACATTTTCTTCTTATTTTCTTTTTTTTTTGGCAATGGCTGCCTTGTGGTTTTTCTGGAGCTTGGGGGCCATGTAGCCAAACCGTTTTTTTCTTGAAAGCAGTCGTGGTCCCGACTACAGCAACAAAAATCAATAATACAAAAGATATTTAAATATAAAGATCTTCGACTGAGACTTCAAAACTACTCTGCTGCCGTTCACTTTTTATATGCATGTATGTAAATGTATTTTTTTTTTGTTCTTTTTGTTGTTGTTGTTGCTGATGATGTATATATATGTGTGTATATACATATATGTATATGGTTTTCTTCTTTCAGTATTTTGCTTTGCTTTTGGCTTTTTGTTTAATAATGAGACGACATTTCGAACGCATAAAATCGTCATAATAATTTTTGATATATGAAGCAGCGCAAGCGCGATACAGAGCGCTCATATCAAACGAATTCTTTTCAAGATATAAAAAAATACACACACTCGCGCACACAAACAGAAAGTCAATAATAACTGCGACGCAAAGTCTCCCAGCAGCAGCAAAGGCCGAGAGCATCTTTTACTTCACTTAACGAAACTTGATTTTGAGACAGCCACAGTAGCTGCATTGAAGCGAGCGGGGGAGTAGGGGAACAGGGCAACGGGGAGACTAGATGCCGCAGCAAATGCTGACCAATTCTTATAAGAAAAGCCATAAGCAGAAGGCAGCATGCATAAATAAATAAAAGGCAGCCACAGCAGCAAACAGCACAAAAAAAAAAAAAAAAAAAAAAAACACACACAAACAATATAAAAGAAGAAAAAAAAGAAGCATTAATCGTAACAATGTTATTAGTCGTACAACAGGGGATTAGGCTACCGATTCGTGCACGAGGAGCTGACCAGCAAGCACATCTTGGAGCTGGGTGCTTGAAGCTTGGAGCTGCGTCGTGCTTACTTGCTACGTTTATTGTCTGCTCAATTGGGAACCTGCAACGGTTGCTGCTGTTGGTGTTCTTGTTGTTGTCGTTTTTTGGGCGCGTTTTATGGACAATCTTATGGCGGTGAATTAAGAGGGTACGGCTCTTGGTGGCATTGGAGGCGAGCCCCAACGCCAACGCCAGCTGCGCAGCCATTGCCACCGTGTGCCACACTTTGTTGTTGCAGCTGTTATTGATGTTTTCGTTTTTTTGTTGCTGTTCGCAGTGTTGCTGCTGCTGCTGCTGCAAAATCTTACGGCTGCGCACTATGGTTCGTTCCTCAGAGATTTGTTTGGTTTGCGTTCGTTTAATTGCATTAATTAAATGCATCACAGCCTGTCAGTGAATGAGTGGGTCGCAACGGGGGCGTTGCCATAAAGGGGCATCCATGAAGTTATCTCTGAATGTGGGGAAACAGTAAGTTTGCAATAGTACACAAGTGCCACAAGTACATTGTTGTCTGTTGCTTACTTATCACACTAAGAGTTGTTGCTCGAAGCCGCACAATTTAAAGGACACAACACACTTCTTGGTATAAACTTGGTATAATTTCATTAAAAACATTTTAAAACTTATGCTGTAC
This sequence comes from Scaptomyza tumidula, assembly GCA_035044465.1. Lineage (NCBI taxonomy): Eukaryota > Metazoa > Arthropoda > Insecta > Diptera > Drosophilidae > Scaptomyza > Scaptomyza tumidula. The sequence goes on along the minus strand of JAWNNW010000201.1, from coordinate 746,313 downwards.
ATTGCCAGACACTTTGTCCAGTTCCAACCTCGTTATCGTAGCGTATATTTTTGTACATGTATTTATTTTTTTTTTTTAATTATATTTTAACATTGAGAAATTCGTTATATAGAACGGTTTTTTGATGGAACTGAATTGCAAGAGATTAGTTCCTTATATAGGAAATTTCATCGACAAATTTTTAATCGACAGTTAAATTAAAAATTTGTATCTAAGAATATCGTGATTTTTAACCATAAATAAATTTTTTGTTTTTAGTGGAATTTCTAACAATTTTTTTTTAATTTTGTTGCACTATGCATTGTTTGAAACACTTTTTGTATTTGCAATTCGAAATGAAGTGAACCTCTAAAACAGGTCAAATGTACATGTGTTTAACAGACAGGAGGATTCTTCAATTAAATTATTATTATTTCAATTTGATTTAGATATTTTACAAGTTACTCTTAGTACAGGCCTTTGTCCTTTCCGTTTTTATGGTACATATATATTAAGAAAATTATTTTAAAGAAAAGACTATACTGAATGGAACATTTTTTTAAAATAACCCCATACGTTTTTAAGCTGACTTAAAAACTTAATTTAATACTTATATGAGAGTATTAAACATTTAAATCTATTTATAAAGTTTGTAAAAAGCAATGTCAATCTGGACCAAATTAACACATTTACAGCAAATATAACGTCCAAATACTGCACTGTTTAAAAGAAACAACTAACTTATTGTTACGTTTTTGAATTTAATTAATAACTCAAAAAGTATGCCGTCAATTGTGAAAACGTTGCTTGGGTCCATGTTGTAGATTAGGATAGTTTTTGGGTTAAATGGGTGGAGCATCGCCCCTTCCTATTTATAATATATTATGCATATTTTTTGTTTAAGATATCAAGACTTATTTCAGTATTCAAGTGTGTCCTTTTGCTCTTAGGCTTTGTTCACAATATCATTAATATCGGATTTCTATTTCATTAAGTTTCCATATGAACAATCGGCCGAAAACCGAATATTGGTTAGAAAATATTGATTGATTTGAAGATATTTGGGCCAAACTTACTCAACATAAGATATGTTAGTCTCCCAAACCAACATCAGACAACAATAATATATAGGCTTATCCAGTCAAAATTTCAATATATGTATATGATATTATGATATTTTGAACACATTTTGTCAAAATGTGAAAATTTCTAAGAAAATCGCAACAAGCCCACCTTCCAGTTAGTGTCAAATTGTTCGTATACAACCACTTGTAAGACAAAGTTGGATAAAAGAAAAATCAACTTTTCGAAACAAAAATATGTTTTTTGGGCATGTTCCCCACCACAACAAAAACCAACAACTCTTATCCATTAATCACAAGATATAAGCCGCACTGATCGATTGCCATTACCACTTTTTTAATACAGCGTTTAAATTTTATATTCACGGCCAATAAACATTGGCAACAAAATTCAAAACGGCTCCAGAGCGAGCAAATCGAAAGCTTTTGATAAGTACAGCTCTTTTGACAGCCCTTTTATCTACCAAAACCCGCAAAGTTTAAGAATATGAGTATGTTGCATTAAAGTTTGATTTTCATCAAAAATTTTGACATCAATATTTTGTCAATCGGAACAAATTGAAGAAATGAATTAAATTCAAAAATGTTGCTTAAGTGGCCATAGTGCAGTGTAGTTGGTAGTCTAGCCAGTCAATATCTGGACAGGTGTTTGTAAACGTGCGCGGCCTAAACTTTTCAACAACAATGAGCTGCGTCAATCAAAATTTGACTGTGTGCTGTTAGATCTGTTAGATAGTTTTGATCTCTGGCTGGGCTTATTGGGCAACTGCTGACAAAACATTGACAAAAAAAAAAACAATGGCAGTGATCTGACGAGGCGTACTGTAAACGTTAAGCCCACATTGGGGGAAAAGTTTCAATCGAAACACGGAGAAATTATTTAAGCAAGTAGCCAACAATGGATAGCAAAAGTTGAAGAAAACCACTGAGCCACCGGTTTGAGGAATGCACACTCACAGAAAGATAGCGAAAGCCGGAGACGGAGACGAAGACAGTGATGGAGATGGAGTTGGAGACGGTACAACGGTTTCTTGAAACACGTTGCATTTATCTGCGGCGACGTTTTGCGTTGCTGTTGTTTTTGTTATTGGTGTTGTTGTTGTGCAACCTTTTTTGATTGACACTATTTACGTGCGGATTAAAGACAACCAAATTTTCCGAATGCAGTTCTGTTGAGTTGTGCCCACGCATATATAAGAAAGTAATTGTTTTGCTCGAGTTCAAATTGATTTTTACTACTTTTATGCTCGACTTGGCCAAGCACACTCACACGGTGCCTATTCCCTGTTTCCCTATCCCTAACCCATATCCAGTCCCTTTTCCTTCATCGTTCTATATGTATTCTCAATCCCGCGTTCCTGGCTTTGTTTTGTTTAACCTTTCAATTTCTTGAGCCCCGTTTTCGTCTAGAAGTTTTTTTTTTTTAAATCTGAGGCGATGCCGCCAACGCTGACAGTCTATATGTGTTTGTAAGTGTTTGTGAGTGTGTGCGTGTGTGTGTGTGCATGTGTGTGTGTGAATTCACATGCATAGACAGCATGCCCTTGTTGATATGTCTTTATTCTTCGAATATTGATCATTGCCGGGATAATCCTTCTTTTGGCTGCAACAACTTTGAATTGAAATTGGGTCTTGGTCTCGGTCTGGTTCTTCTTCTTGTTCTTGTTATCGTTCTCGTTCCCAGTCTGTTCTCTCTGAGAACGGCGACTGATTGTCTACTTCATATACTTCTTTTACTCATTTTCTGTCTGACTCGTTGGTTTGTTGGCTGGTGTTGTTCTTAAAGGCTACTTAGAGCACCGGGCTCTGGGCTTGATGTCCAAACAATGCGCCCGTTGAAAGCAACATTGGCATATTGAGATGAATTGTGCATTGGCCCTTTTGATTTTTCAACACACACACACACACACACTTATACATGTATACACCTATATTTTTCTTTAAATTCTTAGCTGACTTGCTGTCGATTTGTCCAATTGATCAGAATGCTTCAACTTTAAATCTGCCATCTCCAGCATTGCTGCCAATTCTTTAGCGCTCTTTCGGGCGCTATGCGCAAAACAAATCTCAAATTTCCCAAAAACAAAGAAAAGATATTCGATGCCAATTGATATCAGTTGGTTGTCTGCACAACTATTGTAACTCTCTTGTTTTGATTTAAGCCGCGCCTTTGCACAATATCAAAACCTTTAAGGTCAAAGAGCACAGATCAGATCGAAAGATATCAAAGATATTAAGTGAGTTAAGATATTTGACTTAGCTGTTTGGTGTTAACATAATCAGATTCGCCATTCAAGATGCCACCATAATTTACACATGCGACAAATTTAATTTAATTTTTTTATTAATATTTTTTATTATACCAGGAGATACCCTGAATCCGTTACCGTTAAGGCTGTATGTATGCACGCGTATTATGAAATTGCGCTACTGCATAATGACTTAACTTTAATTTTTCGATTTCTCCGGTATTTCTTAAGTTCATAGCTTAAAACGCAATTTAAAACTCAAATTTTAAGATTCAAGGTTTTATTATTATCAATGGCATCTGTATATCGGAAACGAGAAGAGTTATCGATTAGCTTAGGTTTAGCCGTGTTTATGTTAAAAATCTGGAGTCTCTAGCTCTCATAGTCTCTGAGATCGACGCGTTCAAAAATACAGACGGACATGTCTTTATCGACTCGGATGTTGATTCTGATTAAGAATATATATACTTTATTGGGCCGAAGATGCTTTCTTCTGTATGTTATATGATTTGCACAAAACCATTATGCCCTTAATTCCCATAATAATAACATAGTTGACCAATGTCTAAGACTATCCTAACTGCTTGTTTGGTCCTAATATGTTGAAAAAAAAAGAATACACACGATATTTTAGTTTTTCCTTTGGTTATTGAAAGCTCAACGCAAAGGTCCAAATTAAAATATCTTGCTACATTTTATTCGTACGAGTTAAAAATTAAGAATCTTCTTAAAACTATCATTTGGGACCTCCGCCACGACTCGACTTTTTGCAACAAGTTATAAAAGTGTCGTGTAGCGACAATGACGAAACGACACTGAGTCGTCTAACCAAATAGGACAAAGCATAGAAAAAACAATAGCTCAAATACATATTTTGACAGTTGCAACGAACCGGTTGTACATGACTATAGGCGAGCGACACTCCTTGCCGCTTATTGTCATGCTGCATTGATGGTGCAACGATAACATCAAGTTGACAGCTCGTGTGCGGTTCTCCACTAAAGTACTATATGTGTCCGATAACATAAATATGAAAAAAAAATACTCTCTTAGATTTATAAAGAACTGTTTGATTTTTTGCCAACACATTTATGTTGTTGCACTTTTGACCTTGTTGTATAAGTAATGCATCAATGATTTTCAAGCCCATATTCATCAAGTCTGAAACAGCTACCGTGCATTGTTCAGAATTTGATTTGAGTCTTCGACTTAAATACTTTAAGCATACATACATACATATATTTGTATATGTTACAAAGGAAAGGAAGGCTGTCTGCCACACCTTGTGAGTTGTAAACTATGCTGCCTGATTGACCCAGCGATGGCCAAAGCGTTTCTGTTGTTGTTGTTTTTATTGGTATTGGTATTGTTGACCAGTTGTCGGTTGGTCGGTCGGTCGGTCGGTCGGTTGGCAGTTGTCTGCTGTCTGTTTTGCGGCATTGGCTTTCAACTGTTGCGCCTTTCATGTTGTCACCGGAGCAGAGTGAAAAGAAACCAAAAACCAGAAGCGTATCGAAACAGATCGAGGCAACACGAAAGAAAACCCAATACCTTGAACCGAAACCAAAACCAAAATCTCGATACCCATGCACGCGTCTGTAATTAGATGGAGGCTGCGACTCGTCCGACTCATCCGTCTCGAGATTTTGGGATCTTTGGGCCAAAGCACTTGGTCATCGCACTGTGCTTTGGGCGTGTTGGCTGAACAAAATTTGTTTAGAGCTCCAACAGCGCGAGCGGCTCCTTTTTAGTGTTCGGCTGCCTGCTGTCCTTGCACCTTTCGGTATGCAAAATGTCTTTGTTGTTGTCACACGGCAGCACCAACAAAAACAAAAATAACAACACGAACACCAATAACAACAGCAATAACAGCAACGGCGGCAGGTAGCAGGCGGCAGGAATGTGCATAAATTTTGCCAGTGTATTTCCATGGGGCCCCCAAAGCAGCTCTCATAAAATTATGAGCAAATGCACCAACGACACGGACGATGACGCAAAGCGTTAAAGGGTGTGTAAAGGCAGGGGACTGAAGAATAGGAGATCCAGGGACACGGACACGCATTCGCCGCATTCTCAAATTATATGCGATCATTAAATGTCTTCGACAAAAATGAGCAAAAAAAATCGCACACGGCACAAATGAAAATAAATTAAAGTAAAGCAAACCAAAAGCGATAACTAAGATGCAAATTTTCAAATCAAGCAATCAAAGAACCGCCTTAAACCTCAAGCTCATATGCATTGCTAAAAATGTTGTGAAACTTCGAAACAAAAACAAAAACCATAAATAAAATATGTATAAATGGACATTTTTTTTAACAAACGTCACTCAAATATTTTAAGTAATTTTCTTAACTTTTACAAGCAATTTTCTTTTAAGGTAATTTTAAACATTTTGTAAAAATTGTTAATTAAGCAAGTGTAAAAGCCACTAGTTAAGAGAGCTTGAGTGGGAGATACCCTGAACCTTGGTCCTCACCTTTTAAATGCGAAAAACCGAAAAATGCTCGCACAGCTGTTTTTTGCATGTTTGTGTGTAGACAGAAAATGCCTGTACTTGATTATTTAAGGTAACTTATTCATAAAAAAAAAGTTTTGGTTTGAGCTTTTCGAAATCAATAAAACAAAAATAGTTAGCTGAAATGTCACACAAATTTGTTCGACTATTTTGCATAGCGCTGTTTAAAAATTCTATAAAAAGAGATAAGCTCAAATGTTGATTGTAATCCATGGTGTTTTTGTGTATCGGGAACGGGAAATAAACTTAACCTGCAAATGCAATGTTTCTTTTTGAGAAAAGTGTACAACAACAAAAACGAGCAGATGCGAATATATATATGATATAACAGCATTAAATTAAAATGCATTATGCTTTGCTTGGTTTGGTTTGGGTCAAATATATTGTTTGAGCCGCTGAGATAGTTTTATTCGTTTTTTGTGCGGCTTGACTTTTTATTTGTGTTGCATGGAGTTGATTTAGGAGCAACGCCAGATGCTACTCTATCTTTCTTGCTCTATCTTTAGTGCTCTTTCTTGCTCTTTATTGCTCTCTTTGGCTTTGTATGAGTCATTAGGCCATGTGTCCAACTGGTCAACAGTTCAACTGGCCGACTGTGGCGACTGGTTGGGTCTAACTGAACTTAAAGCTGCAACTGGGGTCTAAATCTGGTTCTGGTTTTGAGTCTAAAGCTGGGTCTGGGGCTCGGCCCAAGCTTAAAGATTCGGGGCCTCCATGTTGTTCTTGTGTGGCTCAGCGATCGTTTCGTCGACGCACTTTGGCATTCAGAAGCAAATAAGTCACGTGAATAAGATTTCCCGCATAATAAATTATGGGGACTGTTCAGTGTCCAGCAGCAAATGCGATCTGCTACAGCAGTCTCAGCAGCTGTGACAGAGCTTAAGAATGCGCTTCTGTGCAACGCCACAAAACGCGACAAGAGTAAAAAAAAAAAACAACAACAAAAACAAAACAAAAACAAAACGACAAGAAGAAGAGTAGAACAGATCGGAAGAGCTCTACTCTTCGAACATTATTGTGACCCGTAAATGATACAAAAATTGTGTGTCATTAATAAGCGGCACAGCTTGCATTCCAAAGGCCTCAATATCAACTTTGACTAAGACCTTAACTGCATTTCGTACACAGAGACAAAACGGTGATAAATAAAATATGCAATTTATTTTTCAATTTATCAAATGTTTTATATTTATTTTTTATCATTGACTAAGCTTATAAAATATTTCACTGTGAATTTTTTACTTAAATAACACTTGATAAATTTAGTATTCCAAACACTAGTTTGAAGATTTTTAATCTTACTACTATATTTGCTAAAAAAAAATAATGGATGTAACGTCTCGAAAACTTAACTACGCCTAATTACTTAATAACTTTCTTAATTACTTGGAACTCAGAACTACTAAAAACATACTTAACATAAAATAAAAGCTTTAGCAACATTAACTTTAGTTAGATGTCAAGCACGAACTTACACAATATTTTTTCTCAGTCTACCACTTGTAGACTTGTCTTTTACCCACAGACTACTAATTTTCCATTAACCCCAAGCGCAATTCTGGCAAGGAGGCAAGGAGAGGCGTCACACAGGGTGGTCCATGTTCTTGTTGTTGCTTTTATTGGTTGTTGCTTGAAGTTGGGGGCGCATTTAAAATCGTTTGATTGATTTGCCTTGTTTTGGGGAAAATTTGATGTGCTGGCCAATGTCAACGATTTGTAAAACATCGCAGCGGATTACATAAGGCTCACAGCAGAAGAAATGAAACTTTCTTTCCCATCAAGTTACATCGAATAATCATAAAATTGCAGCTTGTCGAAGATTCAGAGTACACTCAATAAAGTAAATACATTCATTCATTCATTCCCATAATTTGCAGCTGCCAAACGCAATCTTTTGGATTTGGGATTGTAATTGATTCAGTTGAAAGTTTTTTATACTTCATTGAACTTTAACTACTATTAAATTTACTGATTTTGAACTAAATGTATATATTTAATATATGTATAAAACATTACTTGTACTTTTATTTCATTCCTCTTAACGCTTTATTAAGGGTTAAATTCCGGTTTTTTTTACAATTAATCACAGCAGATTAATTTCAAGTGCTCCCGCAGATCACCTTTTTGACAAGTAACTAGGTCAAAACCCATTTAGTTTTTATGGCTTTGTATCATTTAAACATATTAATTTAACTCTGCGTTTATTACCTTAGGGTCAAATCAACAAAGAGACTCAAACTTTCTATACAGCAACAAAAAAAAACACTAATTTTTATTGAGCGAGGTACAGCGTACAGTCAGTGCTTTCAAGTATGTGTGTGTATGTACGCACATACTGCATACTACTCAACTTCAATGTTCCATATCTCCGGTGTTTCTTAACCGATTTCAATAATAATAATAAGTCTTTGGCTTCCTGGTAAGGTTTGGTCTGCTAGGATATGCAGTCTTTCATGTGTCTTTTTTATGTTTAGATATCCTCGATAATGGTTATAATACTGATATTACAAATAGTACAAATATTAAACGTTTTAGCAAGAGAACAATGACATTTGAAATAAACGAAAAATAACTTAGCTATTTATATTGGTATAACTGTCAAGAGGAAACAGGAACTAAATTGCATCTGCAGACCAGTTTGCTTAAAAAATTGGGACCACCTCCAAAGTCTCTTCATCCTTTTCTGTCTCTATCAATTTTAATACCATCTTCCCCTTATCCGGTCAGCTGAATCAATGCATGAATGAGGGCAAGTTGGTGCGGCAAGTGTGTGTCAATAGAGCTCAACTGCAGAAACCGCACAGTAGCTGCAATTGCCGGATTCGATGTTCCGGACTTGGACTTGGTCTTGGGCTTGGGCTTCAACTGCTTATGCCCAATGCTGTTGGTTGTTGCTACTGCTGATGCGAACATGAGATGATTAGGCTCGAAAACAATACGACAAATGCTACGCGGCTTCCTGTTGCATTGTTATAACCAATATTTGGTTGGTAATTGTTCATTTATAATGCGACCGAGCGACCGACCAGTCGAGGTTGCATGGAACCAAACTAGCCTGCACCTGAGCAACTGAGTCTGTGAGTGTGACTGACCTTTGATATCGGGGCCAGAAGGCAAAGACATCGTATTCGGAGACCAGTTGCAGCCGCGCAATTGTTCAAGCTGACAGCATCACATAAATTATAACAAACAAAACAAGTGAGATGGCTCTAGGCGACAAAGCTCGACTAGGCGATACCCTGAACCCTAAAAATACCTGAAGTGTCATTTGCCACTTAATGCTTGGTTTACCCCTTTGATCTTCGATATTTCCGGTGTTTTGCAATTCATTTTGACGATATTTTTACAGAAGATCAATATTATGTCAAAGTTTCAAAAAGCGAAATTCATTGGTATTTGTGGTATACTAACAACTACTGTTGACCTCCAAATCTATAGTCTACGAATCGAGATTATATATAATTAATGGAGTCGAAGATACATCTTTGTGCTTGTTACAAACATTTGATCAAGACCATTATACCCATTTGCCTATGTTATGTGTTCAGGCTATAATGCATTTGTTGCCTAAATTTTCCCGCCTTTGTACAATCTACCTCTACCAGTCGCCACATAACGCGCTTCGGACATGGACCGTTGTTACCTGAGAAATGTGAAAATTAAAAAAATTAATTAGTGATGCAGCGCGGGGAGTGGCAGCAAAAACAAACTGAAAAATTAAGAAACGATTGCATTTTCTGTAACAGTTTTTCATTTTTTCTTTATATACTATATACATAATTACGTTTGATTCATGAAAGCAGGCTAGGTCCGTATCAACATGACCAATCAACATTGATCGAGCTCATGGGGCGCTCCAACCCCTCAGCCCCTGTGCCACCATTGAGTCGGACACTCGGTAGCAAGTCCGATGTGTGTTTAATAATCTGTTTTATTGCCATTAAATTAGTGGCCTCTGTCAGCATTTAGGGATCTTAATTTATATATGATCAGCAGCAATGAGCGTGACTCCATAACGAGCACGGCTTCCTGGGCTACCCCCGACTCCTACTATGACTCTGACTGTGACTGTGACTCTGACTCTGACTCCGACTCCTACTCCTATTGCCTCTGGGGCTTGTTACGACCTCTGGCAGATGCAAAAGGTCAACATACACACACAGACACGCACATACAGACACAGAGAGACAAAGCCATAGACACTCACACATACACACACAAACACGCACACTAATCCCAAATGATGGCCGCCCTGCCAGACTGACTGTCGTCGTTGTCGTCGTCGTCCGAGTTTTCCGCTTTCACATCCACGTCCTTAGCAGAAACAATTATAGTTGCTCATAAAAAATATAAAAAACAGCGCGTGAAGGTGAAGGGAAGGGAAAAGGAAGTCGTCCAGGCATAAAAAAAATAGTTGCGCTCAAGTTATCTTATGCCCATGCCCATGCCCATTCCCATTCCCCTTCCCATTCTCATTTCATTGCCCATCCCTCTCCCATTTTGATGCCCAATTTTGATACCGCATTCCAAATCTCGCCGAAATGATTGTTCGTCGCGGGCGGCGCAGGACGTGCAAAAAACAACAACATTGTGTCCGGTATATGTGTCCGCTGCTTCGTTGGAGTGAGTCAACTTTATACATACATACACACATTCATCGTCCATAGAAAATGATTTCCTGCCTCGAAAGCACATGCGTGTTAAATGATTTTTGCAGAATTGTTTTCATTTTTGGGTGTATACTGTAGACACATATTTGAGTTTTATTAATTGCTCACCTAAAACTAATAACAGGTAGTGCAAATCCTTATATTCAAGTAAAAAACGTATTAAAACTACACAGAATCTATTGCACCTTGAAAAAACAGTGCCGAATACCAGACTTTTTATACTCTGATACCGAAGATGGAAGAGTATATTAGCAAAATTTGTCCGTCCGTCCTTCCGTCGGAACGCGAGTTAAATTTGAAACTTGAAACAAAGTGTCAACATAGGGACCCTGGCAACGTCATCCAATAAACTGTATTCCAAAATTTGGACGACACGTTCCGAGCCTCCGCTATTCCACATAGTTTTAAGTATATGCACATTTCTATATAGATATAATATCTCTTCTTCTTCAACTTTCACTTCAGACTGGACAATTAATTTCTTGCATTCACTTTGATTTGCCCTATTTGAAGGGTTCAGGTAATATGCAATTACGAATAGGCCGCATTAAATATGATACCGGCAATCCTGCAACTCGACGTTTCCAGTTCGTCGCTTTTGATTTGTATCAAATATCAGAAGGAATTAGACAAAAAAAAAAGAAGAGAATTGGAGAGAAGGAGAATAAAATCATATCGCTGTCGGAAATCTATTCAAACAGCTATTTACATTGCGAGGAGCATCAACAATTGAAAGGTGCATCCGAACCGACAAATAGTATATCCATTTGTACACACTTGCATGTGTATGTGTATGTGTGTGCGTGTGCGTGTTTCTGTGTGGTATACACGTACATTTATATTGTGTAGCGTGAAATTTGCGAGGCTCGCTAAATTGCACTCGGCAAATTGTTCTACGAGCTGTCGGCAAAGAAGTCAGAAGTCGATCAAGTGTGGAAAAGTAGGGAAAGGAAGAAGATTCAAGATCTATTTCCTTTTATTATTGTTGTTGTTATGTTTTTTTGTTGTTTTTATGCTGCAGAAGCAATAACAATTCATGTATTTTTATACCCTGAACCCATTGAAAATGGCTAAAAAAAAGGTATATTTTTTTGTGCAAAAGTATGTAACTAGCAGAAGGAAGCATCTCCGACCCTATAAGGCATATATATATATATATATTCTTTATCAGCATCAACAGCCGAGTCGATATAACCATTATGTATGATCTTAATGAGTACAGGAGCCAAAGACTTCAGTTTTGGCTTAATAGCTTTCTTAGGCCATAAGCTGATAAAGGCTGTTTCAAGTTATCGATTTTCCTTCGCGTCTCCAACACACGCACACGGTATCGATTAAAAAAAAAATAATCATAAAATTGAAAAAACATTAGACCTTTGATAGAAACTAAAGACCCAATTGTAAAAATTTTGTGCAATTTTCATTGAAGTTGAAGTTCAGTTATCATTATTATTGAACAGGGTTCCTATTCGAGCTTTCTCGACTAGAGCCTCTTTGCTCTTTGTTCTTTCATTTCACCTATAACGACTATCGTTTTGTTTTGCTGATTGTTTTGCTATGCGTATGCTGTTTCTGTGTGTGTGTGTGCGTTAATGTAATTGTTTGGAAAACATTCAAGTGGAAGTCTTTTGAGTGACTTGCCTTTGGCCAAGCGCCCACGCTGCAGCTGTTACGCTCGCACTCTCATCACCGACCTCTCCCTCTTATTCTTCTATATTGTCTCCCTGTCTGTCCGAAATTTCATTTCATTTGTTTGTTGCGTTTTGCATGCAAAATTTGTTTGCATTTTGCTGTCATTGTTCACAATTTTGTTCATTGTCGTACGGTTTTCAAATGTAACCTCATTCATCCTCATTCCCTATTTCATTTTGGTTTTATACTCTGCCATGAGTAAAAAGGGTATAATGGTTTTGTGTAAAGCATCTCCGATCTTATAAAGTATATATATATATATATATATTTGATCAGCTTCAACAGCCGAGTCGATATAGCCATGTCGCCCTTCGAATTTCAGAGACTAAAAGAGCTCTAGACTTTAAATTTTGAATATAATCTCTCGTGTACTCCGCGCCTTGCAAGTTTGTTTCCAACAATCGATAACTAATCCTCTTCCCGATACATATGTATAATCAAATTTAGAAACTATGGATAAAATAGTGAAAATCTGTTAGGACACACCGAACGTATCGAAGATTGAAGGTAAATCAATATGCAGTACCGTATTTTCCGCACCCAAACACACATAAAAATGACCGTACGCGTTAAGTAACGGGTCCAGGGTATCTTCAAGTCGAGATTTGTCGACTATAGCCATGTCTTGCTATGTGTTTTGTCTTGCATTTTGCATTTTGCATTTTTATCCTCATCTCCTCAACGCCAGTCATCTGAAATGCAAAATTCGGTTTTGTTTGCCACTATTTGATTTTTTGTTGTGTTTTGTTTTGTTTTGTTTCATTTTCTTTTCAATTGCTTCAATTTGCATGCGGTCGTTCGTCGAGTTCCGCGAGTTTCCCATTTTCACTCGAATCCTCGCATCCTGGCATGTTTTTCGTTCTTACATTAGCCATTGTCCGACAATCACCAAGATATTTGTTTGGACTGTCTTGTCTAATTGTGTTTATCCATAATCCCTCGATAATGAACTCGCCAACGTTCCGTCATTGCGATATCCTGTCATTCAGTCATCATCCAACACATAACAGTTACAGTTTCTTTCAAAAAGAGTTCGACATACTATTGCGTATTCACAACGAAAAAAAAAAACTTCTGAATTGCTTAACTCTAGCTTACAATCAGATATTTTCATAATGATTTTTCAACTCTACAACGCAACTTTGAAATGTTAATAAATATATATTACTTTGTTTAATTATTTAATAATAATGTTTTTCACTCTGCCTTTGAAATTATATTCAGTTTGTTTTACATTCCTTAAACTGTTTTTATTTTTGTCATTTAGTCATTTGAAAATAAGACACTTTTTATCAAATTATAATGATTTACATAAGATATCGTTATTGCGATTGTATTTTCTTAGATTAAAATAAAAGTCAAGAATCAAATTATTTTTGATTACACTCATTGATATATGGAAATAAGTTTTCAGTTCATGTTGAATCCGACAAACCATTCACCTTATTTAATACGTGGTATTATAAAGAAATAATATAAATAGGAACGAAACTCAGTAACGAAACTAACTTCTTTTCCTGGTCCTGCCAACTAATGCAACTAATCATTAGAAAGGATTCTTGGTTACGGAACATCTCTTACAGCCTTTGCAACCAGGTTTGTTCGAAGAACTGCTTTACTTTCAGCTTGCAGCTGGTTATGAGTTCACATTAGCTTGTCTGGAGGGAGAGACACAATATTTTCCTGCCTTGCCAGCTCGTCTGCTGTACAAAAGTGCTCGATGAACTTTTGTCCGAGCACGCAAATAAACTTATAACGAGTTTAATTATATCTGTCGGAATATATACACTTGCTGTAGTGGGTTCCACTTTTTTTTTTTCCTTTTTTTGGAATAATTTTTAAAGCAAACATCTTGTTGATGAGATTAAGTACGTCTAAATAATATGACTGTCCTTTGATTTGATGACTCTTTAATAGTTGTTTGAAAAACAAAAGTAAAAAGTATTTTATTTCTCATAAAGCAGATATTATTATCAAATATACACGAGTCTCACTTGTCAAATGTACACAAAGGTTTAAACACCTAACTGAAAGACATAATCAAGTTGTAAGAACTTTTAAACGCAGCCTAGCGGTATCAGAAGTTGCGTAAGATCGGTAATTCTGAAACAGAGTACTTCTGGAATTTATAATCTAAGTTATTTTAAAATTCTTGATCCAAGAAGAAAAAACCATTACAAACTATTTCTCAAGTTAATTCGGTGAGTTGTGCCTTAGCTGTTCAGCCAGTTCCGAATAAATTTCGAATGCAGTTAATGTTAATATATTATTGAACGAACCAAAAATTCAGCTTTTCAACAGTGAAAATAAACAACAAAAAAACAATTTTTGCACTCGCGACCGTACTTAAGTTAAGAAAAACGTACTTGATGCAAGTATCTCGTAATAAGATTGTTGCTTTTAAGTATTTTGGACTAATAGTAATCTTAGCTTAAGCCATTTTAGTAAAATTCGTACTTGAAGCTTAACCCCTCGAAATAAAATTAAGTCCAAAATACTTAAACCTTTATTTTTCTGTGCTGATATTTTACAACTTGTATATTAGAATTTGTATATTGTTAGCTATTCAGATCAAAAAGACCGATTTTTAATTACTCTGATACTAGTATTAAGATATGTATTAAAGTCTGATTACAAAAGGGGGTAATGGGAAATTTGTAGACATTTTAGGCTGGAGGCGATTGGAGTAGTAAAAACTATAAATATTTAAGCCGTAGTAGTATCTTAGAAACTGTTATTCACATTAAAAAAAAACGGCACAGTTTTATGACCTTTGACCATGAATATCTTAAGACGTGTACGAGAGTACAACAATAAAGACTTATACAACTTTTCATGTAGTTGGGCAAAATACGGTGGTGAAATGACTTGTTTTTGGTTTGGTAATTTGATTACAAGGCCTTCACTTGACTTTGCAATAAACAATGCAAATAATAACAAATAACAAATAATATTATGTGCGCCTTAAAGTAGGCAATAAAAGCAAACTGAAAATGAAAATTTATACCAATACTAAGGCATACATACAAAAATAGCTTGCGCAGCTGAATATGTACATATGTGCATGTGTTTGTGTGCATGCATGCACAATGGAGAATTTAGGCAAAAAAAAACTCGCTTTTATTTATTTTTGCCACAACAGTTTTTATAATTTGTTACATAATATCCAACATTGATAACTTTAGGAAGGTCATTTTAACTTTGTTTGATATTGTTAAATCGGGTCATTAATAGTATTTTTTTATTTTTTAATTAAATTGGTGTTCATCCATCCACTTGTTAGCAATTTATTTAAACTGTTTGATACAGTTAACCGATATTTGTTTTTTTTTACCATGCCGAATCAAAATATACTATATATGTTTATGGGAAACGGGCGATGACACGCCCATAAAGAGACAAAAATAAAATAAAAATAAAGCAACAACAACATAGGTTGCAAATGTTGTGCCTTTAAGTTGTTGTTTTATCTGCAAATTTTTCTTATTTTTTTTATGTCTGTTTAATTAAAGCAATATGCGGCCTCGAGGAATGTTTGGCTAATTGACTCATCACTTATACGACAAACGAAGCACAAACAAGCAAACAAACAAACCAGCTAACGCACACACACAGACACAACACACACACACATACAAGCACACATTTAGCGAGAGATGAACGGCTTGCAAAATGGGGGAAACATCAGCGTCGCAGTGGCGGCGACGTTAACGCTTACGCACATAACGGTCTGGGAGGCGTTTCCAAACTGGTTTTGTCATTTGTGGAGCTTGTGCGCAGCAGGGACATTGCGTTGGCCAATGGCAGCTGTGGATGTTGTTTGCGAACGCCCACTGACACTTATACGAATGCGTGCTACACACACAAGCTCACCACTAAAAAAAAAACTGGTTATCAACCTTAAACGAAAAATAGTGGTTATTTCGATATTGGCTTTTGCGCAGCCAACTTCAAGTGTGAACAGTTTTGTTACGCAGCTCACTTCACTTGAGCTTTGCTACAAAACCACGCAGCTAACTTAACGTGAGTGCCAAATTTAGCCGCTGGTCGCGCTGCCAATTACCCGATAGTAACGATGAGTTTCAATTTCTTATCGGTTATTCATCGTCATCATGCACTTAGCGAGATTTCAGATAAATAGAGAGGAAACCATAGATGCTAAAGTCGATAGGCAAATTACTAAACATTGCGATTGCTGATGTGGAAACAAATTTACACATTACCTTGTCTACCAAAAACGATATAACTACAAGACACGAAAATAAATTCCCCTCGTTTTTTACAGTTAAATAACGAGCTCTGTACAATAGCACCTATTTTCCCTCATACGATATTCGTATTTTCGTTTATTGCGTATCCATTTCTGTCTGCCGCCGTGTATGAATTTGTTTTTGTTTTGTGTATGGACTGAAGTAAATTTGCTTGTTACAGACTGAACCCACTAACAAGGGAAAAAGGGTATATTGATTTGTGCAAAAGTATGTAACAGGCAGAAGGAAGTAAAGGGTTCAGGGTATCGTCTAGTCGCGATTTCTCGACTGGTGCCTACTTTCTAGTGAATTTTGTTGTGTCGATCAATGAGTACTTATATGTATGTTTGTGTTTGTAAGCTCATTGGTGTCGAAGGCAAATCGTCTGCAGCTTGCCTTCTGCATGTGGCCTTGGTTCGTTTTTAAAACGAAAACTTCATATGTACATACATATGTACATATGTCTTTATCAGAGCTCACGCAAAAGCAACTTTAGAGTATCTCAAATAAAAAACAAACTAATTATTTGATACTTTTGGAATTGCTGGGCTGCTGGTTATTTTGCCTAAAATGGTATAGCTGCTAGAAATGTTTAAGTTGAAAATACAAAATTATGTTTTGCCGATGGCAAATTAATGTATAAATCATACATTTATTTCATTTCAAACAAATGTTTTTTTAATTTTTAAATGTTGTTGATTTGCCGATCGCCAAACGGATTCAGGGTGGCTTAAGCCTAAGTCCGTATTTGTGTGTATGCATGTGAGTTTTGTTTGGATTTGTTATTGCTTTGCTGTTTAGAGTTTGTCGTAGGTCATGGTCTGTCTGTACATGCAGAAATTCTTTTTACTTGTATTTTAAAATTTTGTTGTTGCCGATCAATGAGTATGTACATACATACATATGTATGTTTGTGTTTGTATGCTCGTTGGTGTCGAAGGCAAATCGTCTGCAGCTTGCCTGCTGCGTATGGGCTTGGGCCGTCGTTTTGTGTATTCTAACGGGAAAAAGGCAAAACGCAAAAGAACAAACAACAACAACACGTGCCGGTTGTCGTTGCTGAAACGCAATCGCTGCTCAATGTGTTTTTATACCCTTTATTACAATAATCAATACAAGTCAATGCAATTATTTATGTATATTTATAACACACGGACAAGTATTTGAAAGCTAAATGTGTTTATCTTATGGTTAGTGTTTATTTGGTATTAAGTCATTTTAAACCTAATCAATATGTCATTTATGATCTACCTAACTCATAATATATACACACGTATATGTATGATAGCAGTCATAGTTAAGTATCACACGATTAGCCATACAATTTCACAAAGTTCATATAAAGTCTATACTACCCACCCATTTGAGGCATAGCAAGCAGCCAAAGCAAAAGTCGAATATTTAAAATCTCAACTTCGGCCACCACACAACGGCACAATGAAATACAGCAACAACAAATCTTCGTCTGGCCACCATACAACGGCACAATGAAATACAGCAACAACAAATCTTCGTCTGGCGCATCGGACGCAATATCGTATTCAACAATATCGTAATACGTGCTAGGTGCTTACTTACAGGTTTTATCGTTTCTGTTAACAAATAACAGCCTCTGGAATCCTATCTTGTATATTCCATTATCGTTGCTTGTCTACCTATTCTGGCTACTCACTGGCAATCAGCTGATGCATTGAAATGTGGCATAAAAATGTAGGCCCTTATTAATAATACTTTTTTGTTGCAAATTCTGAGATGCTTGTGCAACTTAGCTGTTGCTGTACTTTATTTGTAAACTCATAACTTATTGAAAATGGGTAAAAGGGGTATGATGGTGAAGTTGAAAAGAATTGCGCGAAGTATGTAACAGGCAGAAGGACGCATTGCCGACCGCATAAAGTATATGTTCTTGATATATTCTTGATGCACGCCCCGAAATATACATGCAAAAGTGCAATATTCAAATCATAAGCAGAAGACCGGCATGTAGGGCTGATCACCGCTTGATTTTGAGTAAACCTAATCGCATTAATTAATGTATGGCAATTTATGGAAGTTAACAGCTCTGCCTTCCTCTCTGTAGTTTACGTTGTAATTTTTTGAAATGAAATCGGAATTTAACAGCCCGATAGGTAGCGTACGTGAATAACAGAGTGAAAGCTGTTAATGAATGGGCTGCATTGTTTAGGCACATCAGAACAGCTGACAAAAATTAATTTAAAAATAATTCCTTAATATATAGATTACCGGTCCCACGAGAAACGGTCGGTGTAAAACACGTGACCGTAAGCCACAAGTGTATATAAATAATGTTTTAAAATTCTGCATTGTATTAAACTAATAGCATTAATATAGCAGCGTTAGGAATGTTAATAAAATAAAAACAATAAATAAATAATCAATGTTGCGACTCAGCAAGCAGTAGCTATCAGCTGTTTTCTGGACGCGAATAAAGACGCGAAATCCGTCGACGCGCATTATGCAGTTTTTCGATAGATCGTTAATGCATGGTTAAGGTTTTGGTTGAACTCTTGTATAACATATCATTGTATATGATTGTTTTAAACCTATCGATAATTATTCTAAGTTGATAGTTATATATATATAAATATAAACTGTACTCAGCATTTATATTTTGAGGAAGTAAAACTGTTCTTGTCACGTAACGAGTGCTTTGATAAAACACATTTTCTGCATCCTCGATAAGTTTTGTAATGGTTGTTATGTTAGTGGACCTTTAATCAGTCAGTCTATTTTTAGAAATCTTTTAAATAACTTGTTCATTAACAGTGAATCAACAGCTCATGTTCGTCTCTCCAGATCGGTTAAGCTGTAACAGTAAGTTAGCAGATCATTTTGAGTAAAAATATAACAACGACAGATCATTTTAGAGGGAGCAGTCAGCAAAGTTAACAGCGAACGCAATCGAAACGCAAGCGACGTTAACATTTGACACAAAACGCAAGAACAACGCGTCTGTACATAATTACTTAAAGCAAATGTATAGTGGGCAGTCAACAAGTTGTTTCTTGTTGTGGTTTAACCGTGGTTTTTAAATAAGCGATAAATATGTTCCTTCCCGTTCATTGCCGAGACTGTGTCGAGTGTTAAGTGTTGATAATATTGTTGTTGATATAAATGTGGTCGCCGGTCAATCAGACAAATACACATTCCATTTACATACGTTTGTATTCCATTCGGTCTGCAATTGCGATCGCGAATTGCGATTTATTTGTCGAGCATTCTCTGTGCGGGAGCGAAACGAGAGCGGTGACCTGCTGCTGGTGATAAAAACGCTGCGCTAGCGTCGTTAATGGGGCATAAAAATGAATCATTCAACTCGGCCCGGTTTCCGAGCGCAAAGCAAAAATAAATAGAAGTGTCCAGCTAGCAAAAGCAAATGCTTAACGAAGCAAAACTGAACGAAAGCATAACCAAAAGTAGTAAAAATCAGCACGTTCAGAATTCATTATGTGTTTGCATTGTCAATTGAATACCGTTTTTCATTTTCCACAAAGTCAACTGCATATTAAATGTGACCAGCGAGTGAACTCACACCTTTTTTTTTCTGTGTGCGATTGTTTGTGTATGTGTGCGCGGAGCACAGGTTAAACAAAAATTTGTGTTAAATGTGGGCCAACGATACAAATTTTTACATAATTGCATTTAAATTTACAGCTGCCAGCGACAAAAGTGAAAGGTAAAAGTTTGTCGTTTATTTTTTCTATTGAATTTTTTGGTATTGGGCTCATTTGCATTAATTGTAAACATATATCTACAATACATTCAAATCCGTGTCAAAAAAAAGTGAAATGAAAACAAATAAAAAGGTTTTAGTCGAGAAACTCGACTCATAAATACCCTATAACCTTGTTTGTGTGCACACGTATACAGAAAATTCCAGCACAACTTTGCTACGGAATGCCTAAATAAACTTCAATATTTGCTGTCTTCAGTGGTTTTCAACGCAAGGATAGAAACAAAGCGTTATTTGATTTAACTGTTTTTTTTTGTTGTGATCTTTGCTGTTGCTGCGACAAACGGCGTCAGTGGAGTTTAGCACTTAAAAAAATTTTTGTGCGATAGTTAGAAAGGTGGGATAAGATAGTTGAGCCAACAAAACTATTTAAGTATAAAATACATTTTAAAAGAAAATACGCAAAAATCTTTGGATCTGCATCAAACGGAGCTATGGAAATGCATCTTTATTCTTTTTCAGTGTAACTTGCTGCTGTGAATGTATTTGTGTATTTGTCTTTGTTGCTGTTTGCTTCTTCATAACCGCACTCTGCGCACCTCTACGTAAGGGTATAAAAACATGCACCCGTCTCTTTTTCACTCGCATATTTGATAAGCAATGCAAGCGTTTAAAACTGCATTTCATGAGTGTTTATGAGTTTGTATGCGGATTTTATATATAAGCAATTCTAGATACGTTGATTACAATAGTTTCTTAGCAGATACTTCAGCAAACGTGTTAGTGCGCTCCCAAAGATGTAATGTGTGTACAGGGAAGGCATGTGAAGAATAATGCAGGAACACACACACACACAAACACGAGTACGTTTGGTTGTGTTTGCTGTTTTATCACTTTAGCGCACATTGTTGTTTTTGCTTATCACTCAAATTTTTTGAGAGCGGAAATCAAATTTTAATGTAAACCCGTTCTCGCTCTCTCTGTCGTTCCGTTCATATCTATACATATATAGAATATATCTATTGGATGCACTGTGTTACCTGTTGCCGCAAAATGGTAGCATAGCATGCACCGCAAGTGACGCGCTTTGGCCATGGGGCACAATTCGCGTTCGCATTCGCATTCTTGTTCTTATTCGTTGTCATTATGTACGCCGTTTTGTCGTTAACGCGTTTTAATTGTTTGGCAATTTAAACAATTATAAACATATTAAGTTGGATGCGGCTGACATACATTAATATCTAAGTATATGTTTATTTACGTATGTATGTGTGTGTGTGTGTGTGTGCCTGTTGATTTTGGTGCTATGTCAAATTAAATTTTCCCTCTGGCAAATAGCATCGAAAACTTTAATAAACGAAAAGAAATATCGTTTATCAAAACGGTACATAATAAATAAATTTTTGTGTGTGTTTTATTATGTTCATACAAAATGATTATTTCAAATGCGCTGTGCTTTTGTTTAAGTTTTAAAGAAGCTACATTAATATTTCAAATAACATTGTGCAATAGTTCAACAATTTAAATTTGAAGTTTTCCATAATTTTCCGCATTAATTATAACATACAAATATAATTTTAAATCGAAATCCCTTCTAGTGGACACCAAAAAGACTCGTAGGAGCCTTTTCATTATCATACTGCCATATTAAATTGACATGAGCGTATAACAGTGTATTAAAACACACACAAAACGCATAGGAACTGTTTACTGTGTCGCATTTATACGTTGACTCATAGCAGACCATAACGTTGTCAGTTTTTAACATCGTCGCACATGCAGCGCAACAATTGCAGAAGAGAAGAAGAAGAAAAAAACGAAACAAAATCGACAACAATAACAAGCTGGCTGCTCAATGACAAAAACTAGCTGCTCAACAAAAAACCAGATGGGTCACCATTCGCGCAACAAACACGTTGTTCATATGTGCATGTTCGTATGCATGCATACATACAAACATACATTCACACAGAAACGCATTTAGTTACATGTCAGCTTTGTAATTCTTTGTCAGCTAATCAAGCAACGTATTCGAACAACCCCCCCCCCCCCCCCCCCACCACCACCCAACAAACACTTCTTGCTCGCTTACTTAGTCACTCTGCCGCTCTCTGTATTTTTATACCCTGATCCCATTAAAAATGGGAAAAAGGGTATAATGAAGTTGTGCAAAAGTATGTAACAGGTAGAAGGAAGCATCTCCGACCCCATAAAGTATATATATTCTTGATCAGCATCGAAAGCCGAGTCGATATAGCCATGTCCGTCTGTCCGTCTGTCTGTCCGTATGTATGAACGCGTCGATCTCAGAGACTATAAGAGCTAGAGACTCCAGATTTGGAACTTAAGCTCGCCTAATCCCTAGGCAGTACAAGTTTGTTTCCGATTTTCGATAACTTTTTCCGTTTCCGATATACACATGGGATCGATAACAACAAAATCTTGAATTTGGAAAACTTTGAGATGCAATTTTAATTATAAAACAAAATAATGACAATCTGTGAAATTTTTATCGAAATCGGATAATAAACACCGGAGATATGGGACATTGAAGTTTTGTATGCACTATGCAGTATGCGTGTACACACACACACACATATACTTGCAAGCACTGACTGTACGCGTGAAGTATAGGAATCAGGGTATCGTCTAGTCGGGATATCTCGACTAGAGCCTTCTTACTTGTTTTTCCTCTCTAATTGCCTCTTTGAAGAGTCTTTTCACGCACTCAAATAAATGATTCTCTTGATTGAGTGAATTGAGCAATAATATGGAAAACCATGCACAGTCCAAACCATAAAAGATACTTTTAACATCGACATAAGCATATGAAAACAACAACCCCCCCTCTTTCCTACCAATCCCCCTTTTTATTGATTATGGTGATAATACGGTTTTATCTTATCCCTGAACCCATGGAAAATGGGTAAAAGGCTATTATAATGGTTGTGTGCAAAAGTATCTTACTTTTGCACACAACCATTATAATATATATATATATACTCTTGATCAACATCAACAACCAAGTCGATATACTCGACCTTCAGTCTATTATACTTTACATTATATTATTATTTAAAATTTTCAAAGGGTTTCCTGATTACGGCAAACTCAACACGGCACTGGAGTTTAAAAAATCTTTCAATAGCTGTTTCCAATGCGTAAACTCATTCATATCGACTTCACTTCCGTGTGCACATTCATCAATAGTATATAAATGCAAACGGTCATTATACCATTTTTACCCATTTTTAATGGGTTCAGGGTATAACAAGTAAGAAGGCTCTAGTCGAGAAATCCTGACTAGACGATACCCTGATCCCTATACTTCACGCGTACGATCAGTGCTTACAAGTATGTGTGTGTGTCTACGCGCATACTGCATACTGCATACACAACTTCAATGTCCCATATCTCCGGTGTTTCTTAACCGATTTAAAATCAAATTTCACAGATTTTCATTATTCTGTTTTATAATTCAAATGGCATCTCAAAGTTTTCCAAATTCAAGATTTTGTTGTTATCGGTCCCATGTGTATATCGGAAACGGGAAGAGTTATCGAAAATCGAAAACAAACTTGTACTGCCTAGGGATTAGGCGAGCTTAAGTTCCAAATTTGGAGCCTCTAGCTCTTATAGTCTCTGAGATCGACGCGTTCATACATACGGACAGACGGACAGACGGAAATGGCTTTATCGACTCGACTGTTGATGCTGATCAAGAATATATATATATATATATATTATGGGGTTGGAGATGCTTCCTTCTGCCTGTTACATACTTTTACACTAAACCATTATACCCTTTTTTCCCATTTTTAGTGGGATCAGGGTATAAAAAATGTGTCCATGCAATTTAAGGTTGGCACAATAAGAATACCTGACGTGTTGTCCCCTTCTTACTTTCCGTCAATGGAACATTCTACATTCAAATTTTGGCGCTTAAAACTGTATTTAACCGCCTCGCCCCTTGTAAAAATGTGAGACTCATTTCATATGCCAAATTAAGCACAGCACTAAAAGAAAGAAATCGAAGGCACATAACGACTAGAAGTTATGATATATCACAGCAGACTTACTGATGGGCGAATTGTCCGCGGATCCAATGTTATGAATTTTACGAGCAGCCCATTCATGCCTCATATATGATTTATTATTGTCGCTATCGTTGTAGTTGTTGATATCGCAATACTATAAATGTCAATCCTCTCACATTCTTACATACATTCATTTAAACATATGTTTATAACCAACACTTGCTTCGTAAGATTAACGCTCACATTATACAATTCACATACGTATGTAAATTAGGGTGGCCCAATTTGTATGTGCACAAAAACAGTAAAAATCTGCGGACAATTCGAAGCTACTTTGCCTAAAAAACTATGCTTCTCAAATCAAACCTAAGCCGCGGATCTAGGTCAGGATAATATTTTTTCATAACATCATTTTACGTAGCATGCAAATTTTTGGAAAAATGTCTAAAACGCGAATTTTGTTAGGCTCCAACGATCTTTTTTTTTTCAAAATTAATCACAATTTTAAGCCGCATTGACATTTCGAAAACTGTATTTCTAAAAAGAAGCATAACAAGTAAGGAGGCTCTAGTCGAGAAATCCAACGACTCCAACGCATTACTTAACGCGTACACTCAGTGCTTGCAAGTATATATGTGTGTGTTCTGCATACTTGACTTAAGTTCAATGTTTCATATCTCCGGTGTTTCTCAACCGATTTCACAGATTGTCATTATTTCGTCTAAAGTTTCAAACGCTGCTTTTAAGTTTGTCAAATTCAAAATTTATTTTTATCGATCACATATCGGAAACGGGAAGAGCTATCAAAATTCTACTGCCTTGGGGTTAAACGCGCCAACAACAAGCTTAAAATCTGGAGTCTCTAGCTCTTATAGTTTCTGAGATCGCCGCATTCATACATACAGACGAGCGGACAAACAGACATGGCTATATCGACTGGGCTTTTGATGCTGATCAAAAGTAGATATACTTTATGCTTCCTTCTGTCTGTTACAAACTTATTCACAAAACCGTTATACCCTTATTACCCATATTCAATGCGTTCAGGGTATAAAAAGAAATAATAGTAAATTATCTCCATAACGCTTATACAAATTAAAAAAACCTTTTTTGGTTTTTCATAGCACATTTCTAAATTTATTAATATAAAAAAAGATTACATTCCACTTCAGTTTTAAACACTGCAAAACCTTAGTCTTTTAAATCTTGATTGTTTTCTATTCGTGCTTATATAAAACGACTTTTTACAGTAATATCCATATTTTTTAGTCAAAACAATGCAAGTTTGGTTCTACTAATTTATAAAAGACCTATGTTTTCTAATCCATGTTGTTCTTAAGTCTTTGCATTCTAAGCACCAGTGTTTATTGGGCAATGAACCTAGGAATTGTCCGCAGAATCATTTCCAGGGTGACGAATTTTTTGAAAATTGACCCGCCCTAAAGCACATATACTTATACTTATATATACCCACTGAATCATTTTGATGCGTAACAGATGTGAAACAACGAGCTTTCCGATTACTCATCAAGTCGATTCAGAGGAGAAGGGAAACGGATTGGCTTGCGTCTGAGATAATTGAGTTCCCTTTTCTAGAAATCGGTTCACATGATGTAGTTCGAGTATAATTTTCTTAGCTTCGATCTCTGACACTCTTTATTGTACCCATGAAATGGGTAATAAGGGTATAATGATTTTGTGTTAACGTACCCATTAAATATATATATATATATATTCTTGATCAGCATCATGTGCGTCTGTAGGTATGAATGCCTCGATCTCAGAGACTATAAGTCTTAACTTGAGATTGAGGATTAAAATTCTCGTATATCCAGGGCTATACAGGTTTGTTTCAAAATGATTCAAAATTTCGATACATTTTTCTATTTCCGATTTACACAAGTAATCGAATAACGTATTATCGACGGTTTAAGTTATGATATTATGCATTCGCAAATACAGACATTCAAACAGCGAATGACGTACGCTTTGAATCTAGGGTTCATGCTATCTCTTAGGCGACCGTTCTCGACTAGAACCTTCTTTCTTATTTTCGCTTCATTCTTTCCCTTTCTTTTAGACTATGTTTTAGGCATGCAACAGGTTCATTGTCATGTGCAATTACAATCATCCATTTAATCAAATGGTTGCGTGGAGCAGAAGTAACCATTTTATTAACATCGTAAACAAAATCATTAAGACAGCTGCGCAGAACAACTTGTATATACAGTGCAGACCACTTGAGAGTCAACGGCAATAAACCATATACCATATACTCCATCCAAAATCAACTAAAAGTCTAGCTGCTAATCCATTTGTCTGTAGTCGGTCTGGTTTACAGTTCAGAGAACTTGGAAATCACTGAACTCTGTGGGCAACTGGAGCTTTCCAAAACCTGACTGACTGTGAAGATAACCAATTTCTTTAAATAGATGATTGTACATTGGGAAAATTGCTTAGACACTTGTAGCAATTTAAGTCGCTTTAATTAAGTCGCTTATAATTTTTGTCAATGGAGGGCAATAGATAAAGTTATAGTTTTATTTGAAGTTTATTTAAGTTAAGATGCACGTGGAAAATGTGCAAAAGCTGTGAATTCAAGTCTAAGAATATCTTGCGGTGAATGCTGCTTTGTGTTTATTCTTTTATAACCTGAATGATAACCATGAGTGCAAACTCATACATATCTGTAATGAGAGTAAATATGAATGTAAATAGGTAAATATTTTCATATATATATATATTTATATATATATAACCTCCTTTGCAAACAAACTAATAATCACATGTTTAAATACTGGTTCAATGGACGCTCGTTACTTCGAACCATTTGGTTCCTGGGGAGCTATCTCTAATATCTGAAAAGTTAACTTTTTATACCCTGATCCCATTAAAAATGGGGAAAAAGGGTATTATGGTTTTGTGCAAAAGTATGTAACAGGCAGAAGGAAGCATCTCCGACCCCATAATATATATATATTCTTGATCAGCATCAACAGCCGAGTCGATGTAGCCATGTCCGTCTGTCCGTCTGTCTGTCCGTAGGTATGTATGAACGCGTCGATCTCAGAGACTATAAAAGCTAGAGACTACAGATTTGGAACTTAAGCTCGCCTAATCCCTAGGCAGTACAAATTTTTTTTTTATAATTCTTCCCGTTTCCGATATACAAATAGGATCGATAATAACAAAATCTTGAATTTGGAAATCATTGAGATGTCAATTAATTGAATTATAATACAAAATAATGAAAATCTGTGAAAATTTTATTAAAATCGGTTAAGAAACTCCGGAGATATGTGACATTGAAGTTGTGTATGCAGTATGCAGTATGCGCGTAGACACACACACATACCTGTAAGCACTGACTGTACGCGTAAGGTATAGGGATCAGGGTATCGTCTAGTCGGGATTTCTCGACTAGAGCCTTCTTACTTGTTATCTTTTGAATTTTGAACTTTCGTTTTTGCGATCGGAGCAACTAAAAATCAGCTTTGCGGTTGCACGTGAATGACATTTACATTCATAATTATAAATGTAAAACATGACAACATTAAAACATTTATTATTCATTAAACTTATATCAGAAGTTTTGCAAACTTAGGCTCTGAATGAGATTTATTTAAATCACTCATTTAAGGGTATTTTAAAGCATTTCTCTGAACTAATTGTCAGCCAAAAACATGTCATGGTGTAAAGGGGTTTTCGGTTTTACCCCTAGAATAGAAGGCGGCAGGTTCCTGTTCACTGCCTACTTTTAAACATGAACATACGACTCCCCTTGCAGCGTCATGCAATGTTTTGAGCCAACGGCGATCCTTCTAAGCTTGGAAGCAGCCCTGGGAGAATGAGTTCTAACAGCATGCTGGTCATACTCGAACGATACCAGTGGGTGTTCGTTAGTGTTATGTTTGCCTTGTTGGTGAAGAAACATTCTGCGATGAGCATTTTTGGGGTGTGGACCCTTGTCGGCATCACATGCGGAATTACGTGCAAGGGTCGATCACTGCCCAAATGTGTAAGTTCTACCAGTGACGCATTATATATATATCAGTGGGCATCCATAAATGCTACATAAGTGCAGAAAGCACTTTGCTTATTTTCCAACTTTTATGGTCTATGAAAAATACATTACACTTGGGCATACCCTTTCAGCATTTTCTTGAGAACAAGCGATGGATAGAATAGAATCGGTACAAAAACAATTTTTGCTCTTTGCCCTTCGGGGTCTTAACTTGGATAATAGTACTAACTTTCCTCATTACCACAGTAGACTTTTATTAATAAATCTTCCCTCTCTTACTAATCGTAGAACTATGCTATCAATAACCTTTGTTTACAAATTAATACATGGTGAAATAGATCGCCCCGTACTTATTAACCAAATTAACTTTGCAGTACCCATTAGAACTAGTAGAAATTTTTTACTCATAGCCCTGCATGCTTGTTATTCATAACCCTTTTCGGATCATATGTTCATTATATAATGATCTTTCCCACCCAATAATAATAAACATATCAATATACTTGAATAAGTTATATATTGATATAAAGAATAAGAAAAAATCAAAGCAAGCTGTAAAATGCAATCGCATTTGGATTTAATGTTTAACGCAATTACACAACATTGGGCTAATGTAAACACATATTCTGAATGATAATGTACCCTGCATTTTTAGAACACGTAAGCCAAAAACAACGGCTAAAAAAAATTTGACCTATTGGAAGGAAGGATCCTTTTAGGTAGGCTATAAGATCGGCTAAACCACATTATACCTATTGGCACGCATATAAAAATCTGCTGCAAACAGATAGTATTCCTCATAAGGCAGACGACTCTGAAGTATCCTTGTACATTATGCAAATAAAGATATTGGTAGAGCTCGGGCTAAAAGCCAAATGTCCCAAGCAGGGCTATAAAACACGAATGATAAAAACACATCTCAGAGGTTCTTCAACAATGAAAATGGTGATCCTTGCAAATATGGAAAATATAAATATAAAATATTGTATAATGGTGAGCAGCTAATGCAACGAAAACTTTTATTGATGAAAGAATTATCAGAAGAAGCCCAAGAATCTAAACACCTATCTAACTATAAAAGGTGTATTTATGCGAACACGTGCAAAATATCTTGGTTTTATGAAAACAGCATGGTCGGTCCTCTGATCCCCGTATCGAACCTCTCAGTCCCATTAAATGACTTGAGAAATTAGCCAAGGAATATTCACCAGATATATTAAGTCTTTTAGATCTAATCATATTATTGTTTTTATTGACAACATTTTGAATGTTAATAAATATCTTTAATAATTGAAATTTTATTACGACCCCTTCATAACAAAGACTCTTTATATGTCTCTTGTTTGACCGATTCTCGAATATGAATATTGTATATGGTATCCCAAATACAGGATTCATCAGGATAGAATAGAATCGGTACAAAAACAATTTTTGCGCTTTGCCCTTCGGGGTCTTAAGTGGGATAATAGTACTAACTTACCTTACCACAGTAGACTTTTACTAATTAATCTTCCCTCTCTTACTAATCGTAGAACTATGCTAGCAATAACCTTTGTCCACAAACTAATAAGTGGTGAAATAGACTCCCCCATACTAATTAACCAAATTATCTTTACAGTACCCATTAGAAACACTAGAAATTTTTTACCTATAGCCCTTCAAGCTTGTTATTCTAACTATGCTAGTCATAACCCTTTTCGGATCTTATTTTCATTATATAACGATCTTTCCCACCTTATAAATAGTACCACTTCTGCATGCTTACTAAAAAAAATTGTGTTATGTCATTTGTCTACATGTTCGAGATCATCGTAACCGTAACCCCTTGGTCGGATGGGTGGGAGGTGGGTCGCTTTGTGCCTGGTATCGTTAGGCCGCTTGAATGTTAGTATTAGTACATCTACGTTCAGTAATAATAATTGCATTTTGGCATCCGACCCTAAGCTACCACGTTGACCTAAAATGCTCATTTTAAAGCTACAAAATTTCTTTAAAATCGTCCTTTTGGATTTTTTTATTCGATTTCACAGCTCAACAGCCGAGTCGATAAAGCCATGTCCGTCAGTATGTGTAACGGCGTCGATCTCAGAGATTATGAGAGCTAGACTCTCCAGATTTGTAACATAAGCTCGCCTAATTCCTAGGCAGTAAAAGATTGTTTCAAACTCGAACTCGTTTTCGATATACACATGTGAAATAATGACAATCTGTGAAATTTTTATTGAAATCGGTTGAGAAACACCGGAGATATGGAACATTCAAATTAAGTCATGTATGCAGGAAATGTTCAGGATATCTCTTAGTCGGGATTTCTAAAGCATCCTTACTTGTTTTAATAATATCATATCTCACACACGCACTGTGAAAATATGGGTGCAACCTCACTCTATATGAGAAAATAACAATTACCTGAAAAATTTGATTTTCGACATTCGCAAAAGTGCGTCGATATGTGAGTCACTTTTAGTTCGGGTGCTTAAAGAGAGGTCAGCCGAACGCAATTCGTCGCTCATGTTGCAGGGACAGTCGACTCGAATAAGCAATGTCCACTTGTCTGTCTGTGTGTCCGTCTCTCCTTAGTTGTGGGCAGCTTCTTGTTAAAAATGTACACAATATGGATAATAAAATGCCATATTGAAAATATAAATCGCTTAACGTGTTTTAGAAACTGTAAAGCAAATATGAAATTTTTTGGAAGCAAATATATACTTAATGGAAATCAGTCGAATACATTGAAAATATCGAGTCATCATGCAGTAGCGTAGTTGTGCACACATAAATTCAGGTATATCTAGGGTTCAAGGTACCTCCTAGTCGAGCTGTCTCGACTTAAGCCTTCTACTTGTTTATGTAAGCGCTCGTATGCCAGCAATCTGGTAACTCGCAAGCTCATTTGTATGTGCTGTTCGCTTTCAGCGGACTTTTTCTTGTGGGATAGGGAGCGTGGCAGCGGAATCAAATGCAGAAAAAATCATAGTAGCCTACGTATATATATGTATGTGCGTCTGCATAAGTTTTTAGTTTTTGTGAACCTAGACTTTGTCGCGATTTTTGATTTTTTACATTTTCTAACCATTCATTTAATTGTGTGTATAATAGAGTCCCGTGCAAATGCATTTAACGAAAAACCGAGAAAAAACAAAATAAGTTTTATGTTTTTGAAGTACTCCAAATTGAGAAACGCTGGAAACTGTATTGTTTGCATTGAGATAACTGGGTAGGGAAAAACATTTTTGTTTTTATTTTTTTTTATTGGACTCAATGATGCGTTTAAATGTTCTTACTCTCTACAAATTTTAAGCAAAAACAAAATTTGGTTGTTCGTTAAACATGTTTTTTCGCGTCGGGCATAAAACAAAAATTTTGCGCTGCTGTCAAAACTTCAAACTTGATTTTCTTGAAACAACTTGTTCAAAAATCGCTGCAGAGATGCCTTCGGAATGCCTTATTTTTGTTAAGTGAAAGAAAACAAGTAAGAAGGCTCTAGTCGAGAAATCCCGACTAGACGATACCCTGATCCCTATACGTTACGCGTACAGTCAGTGCTTGCAAGTATGTGTGTGTCTACGCGCATACTGAATACTGCATAGACAACCTTAATGTCCCATATCTCCGGTGTTTCTTAACCGATTTTAATAAAACTTTCACAGATTTTCATTATTTTGTTTTATAATTCAAATGGCATCTCAAAGTTTTCCAAATTCAAGATTTTGTTGTTATCGATCCCATGTGTATATCGGAAACGGAAAAAGTTATCGAAAATCAAAAACAAACTTGTACTGCCTAGGGATTAGGCGAGCTTAAGTTCGAAATCTGGACTCTCTAGCTCTTATAGTCTCTGAGATCGACGCGTTCATACATACAGACGGACGGACAGACGGACATGGCTATATCGACTCGACTGTTGATGCTGATCAAGAATATATATACTTTATGGGGTCGGAGATGCTTCCTTCTGCCTGTTACATACTTTTGCACAAATTCATTATACCCCTTTTTCCCATTTTTAATGGGATCAGGGTATAAAAATAAATAAATCGAAGCAAGTAAATAGTTAAGTAAAG
The DNA here is from genome assembly GCA_035044465.1 of Scaptomyza tumidula. Lineage (NCBI taxonomy): Eukaryota > Metazoa > Arthropoda > Insecta > Diptera > Drosophilidae > Scaptomyza > Scaptomyza tumidula. The sequence continues at coordinate 714,054 of JAWNNW010000201.1, read as the reverse complement.
CAAACGACGTAAATTAAAAAAAAAAAAAAAAAAAAATGTCAAAGTATACAGCGAAGTTTTGAGAATAAGCAAAGAACACAAAAATTAAACGATATATCCAAAAAAATTCCTATTGCTTTCCTTGTCTTCTGCATAGGACTAATGCTGAGCCGCATAAGTGTCTTGTTTTCTAGTTTAAATGTGTTCGTGCACTATAATAAACAATAATCAAAAAAAAATTCGTTTTTCGAGTTACGGGCGTAAAAGAATCGTTGTAACGAATTATTCGCAAAAATGAAGTTCCTTAAATTGGAGACCAAAACATACAGAAAATTAAACCAAATTGAAGTGTTCTGAATATTAATTCGATATTGTGAAAAACTCGTTGATCGCAAATTTGTAATAAGAAGTTCGACTGTGTATATTCCTTTGCGCTTGTATGTTTAAATTTGTATGCTAATGCGAAAATTTGTCCGTTTTTTATTTGCTTTCAGTCGTCTTTAGTCATGAAAAAGGCGGGCAATCAAACACCCGTGCCGGCTCCCCGCCGACTCCCGGAGATGCGGGCCGGCAACTATGAAAATTTCGAGATCAACGTAAGGAGCCCTGCCAGTTCTAGCAACAATAACACAATCAACATTGTTAGCACTAATCACACACAGAACAGCAACAGAAACAGCCTTAACAACAACACTGACAAAAAGCTAAATATTGATGCGGAGAATTTTCATGAAAGTTGCGCAGAGAAGAAACTACCAACAAGCAGCCATGCCAAACTGATACTGCAAGAGAACAATACGGAGCAGCCAATTTATGGACCCGATGCCAATGAAAATGTGCTCACCGAACCGCTTTATGCCACGCCCAAGCCGGCACCTAGACAGCGTGCGCATCCCGAGCTGTTGCCGGTAGACGCAGAGCAGCAGGAACAGCTAGCAGATGCGTCACCCAGGTCGCTGCGAGCGGCGCCACAGGTGCCATCAAAACCGGTAAACATTGAGGTGGATCGTCTACAGACCGAGCGCTGCTCAATTTCTAGCGAGTTCTCCACGACAAGTTTAGGAGGCGCATATGGGCAGCCAGAGGACGATTCCCGATACACCTCAAATGTGTCGCTTGACTGCAGCGATAGCCCGCAGGGTAGCAAATTTAAATCGCCATCACCCGGGTACGTAGACGCGGATGAAAATCATCTAGATCTTGGGCAAGATCTTGAGTTTCATTCCGAAACGGAAACGGAGACTGAAGCGGGGGCGGAAGGCGTCGCCTTGTCCGATCTGTCAGAGCAATCCGCAAGCTGTAACGATGACAAGTAAACTTTTTCCAATAATTTTACAATTTCGTTTTTAACTCTTTTACGATTCTTTGGTGTGTTTTTCATTTTTTCTTTACAATATTAAAACGTTCATTAAGTATTGCACAGACAACCCCTTTCAGTTATTTAATGGCATTTGAAATTTTTACCTTTTTATAACTAATCCAAATAAGCTGGGTGTGGTTTTTAACAATGAAGCAACGCTAATAGAACCATAAACAAATATATTATATTTTGATACCAAAGGCTTAAAGTATATTGGTGACATGCTGTTCGTCCGTCTGTATGATCACAATTCTTTTGACATCCTTAAAGTTAGAAATTTTATACTCTAAAAATAACTCTTTTAATAGGCTGCTCAGATAAAGTTTAAGAGTGGGTGCTACCGGTTGGCTATCGGTAAAACATCAAACAATTTGTAAAAACCGCGCTCACCACAGTCACTTTCAAGCACCCCGTTGCAAGAAGGCTACCACCAGTTTGTTTTAACTAGTATCAGAGAATTCCGCAGTCGGTCGCGTCCGTCTGCAACGTTTACATTGAATTTTTACTGATGTAGAAGTTGCAATGCACAAACAACTCCGATCACAGATTGTATTGGTCTCGGTTTCCATCGAAGAAAATGTAAAATTATTTTGGGATGCTTAAGCCTTTGCATAAAGGCGTGTACATACACAAGCTCTAAAATAGATATCTTACTTTAAAATGAATTGCAATAATCCAATAAAAGCCTTTAGACTTGTCAATTTTCTAAGAACGGTAAGCATTGGATTACAGAAATTTTTGAAAGTAACCGAAATTTAAATCATTTTTGTTGTAAAGTCCAAACCTCAAAGAGATTTTAAAAACACTTGACATTCGTAAATCAATATTAAAAAAACATGAATTTCTTTATTAATTATATTGCCCTGGAAGGGCATCGTTATTTTTTGACGCAAAGATTTTTATAAATTGAACTCAATGGGTAAAAGTATTTGTGGAAAAGTATTTAACAGGCAAGCGAAAGCATCTCCGACCCCATAAGTTATATATATTCTTGATAAGCATCAATATCCAAGTCAATCAAGCCATGTCCATCTGTCCGTTTGTATGTATGAACGCGTCGATTTCAGATACTATAAAACTAGAGACTTCAGATGTAAAATAAAAATTCTCCTTAAGCATGGGCAGAGCAAGCGTATCTCAAATTATCAGCTCTTTCGGTTCACATATATGCGATAACATCAAAAATCTTGAGTTTGTAAAAAAAAGGATTTCTTAAGTAATCCCGTAGATATTGGATAATGCAAGCATTTCCTTAATCCCATCGCACAGTGTCCAGCGATCGTTGACTTCTTTCGTCTTATTTATTTGCAACAGAATCACAGCAATTTTATCGTTTCAATTAAGATGAATTGAAGAGATAGCGAAAATTGTTTAAATAATATCAAATAATTTGCCCCAGTTTGGCACGTCCCATTTTATAATATTTACTCTCCTGTCATGCACGCATGTCCCAAAACTGTCGCCTGCTGTCTGCCATTTCAAGATCAATGACAGGGGGGACCCATAAATTTTGGGAATTATATATTCCTTTTGAGTCTGAGGAACAAGAATAAGTCACAGGGGGCTAGATCAATACGTGTCATGGCGTTTTTGATCAAATATTGTAAAAAAATTGCAAAAAATTCAAAGGAAAGCGTTTTGCCACTGCGGAGCAGGTGAACCAAAAATCGACGAAATGTAAAAGGTATTTTTACTTGATAAAAAACCTTACAGGCGAACCGATGCACTCACAGCGACACAACATTTAACACTGACGCAGGTGTCGTGATACTAACAGACATGTGGTCAAACCATAGGTTCCCCCACTCTCCCTCGCCACCACAGCGTAATTTCCCCTTCGTATGATATTTGTTTCGGTTATTTGTTTCTGGGTTTCTTTGTTTCATTTTTTTGTTGTATGCAGCAAACGTTTGATTATATGTAGTTTTTTTTTGTATGGACGCTAACCGTTTATAGTTATTTTCTCCTACTAAACCCAACTGGACTGGTCTGAGAACCTTGATCCGTCTAACTTAATAAATTTACGGTTTTTGAACCTCGCTCACAGAAACTTGCTGCGCTCGCTGGGCAACACCTCAAAACAACTCGGAGAGGCAATTGGCGAACGTATGGCATTCAAGGCTAAGGGTGCTAAAAAGCGTCTGGATATGAACTTAAAAAGCTCCACCGAGGCAATAGGCAACTTGAGCGCGGATGCCAGCAACCGGCTGAGGCATGTCGGCAAACGTTTGGGCTCCAACTTTACACTGGGCAGACGGGAAAACAAACCGACGGAATTGTCCACACACACCGACCTAGAGCAAAAAATGGAGCTGGACCGACGATGCACGATGCCCAATACGGATGTTTTTAATACGATACAGTTCAGCAGTCCGCTGCATCGCAATGCCGTCGGTGGTGGTCACACTGACCTCAGCGAGCGCAGGGACCTCGCCAAGCCACACAATCACAGTCACTCCAAGCCCAAGGTGAAGGCCAAGCCGCCAAGCTACGATGAGGCATTGCGCTCACGTCCTGCTCCTCCCTTGCCACTTGCCAAAAATCTGGCACAGGAAGCAGCACAAAAGGTGCAGTTGCGCAGTCACCATCATCATCAGCAGCAGCAGCGTCAGTCTAGCAGCGGGGACTCGACGGGGGAGGAACCAGTCATGCCCACCTATCCGCCTCCGCGTCTGTCTCAACACCTTGATGCACTGCAGCCACCGTCACGCCATAAGCGCCGTAAGAACTACGAGAACGTTCAGCTGCGTCGACCTAACGTAGATTCTGCGGAACTGCAGGAGCTCAACCGGGTGGCCGCAGCTGCCGAGCGCGAAGAATCGTTGCTGATCTCTGCCAGCATTGCCGACGAAGAGGCACGAACATCGAAGCCCGAGCGCAGCGACTCTTGGCATTTCTATGGCGATGCAGCATCAGAGCCCGAACCGTATCCCGCAGCCTCACCCGAAGTAGAAGATGAGTGCGATTACTGTTCCTCGCCGCAGCCACTCTATGCCAACCAGGAGGCAACCTATGGCAAACTCTTCGAAATGGGTACAAGCAGCACAAGTCGCGGCAAGCTGCTGACACCCCAACTGGAGCTCGCGTGCATTAGTGAGGATGCGGAGCTAGACAGTAATGATGGCGCTGTGGGCGGCTGGTCCGCACCTCTGCCGCCGCCACCACCGGAGCTAATTGAGGAGTTTGATCCGCTGATGGGAAAGTGCTCAACGCTGTCGCGCTCCACCAAGAGTAACGAGCTTCTGCTGCTGGAACATCTGCTCGAGGAGGACACATATGGGGCGATAAAGCGCGAACAGGATGATGTTAGCATGTGTACCTCTGAGGAGGATGGCCGTAATGAAGCACCAGCAACTTCGACTTCCACATCCATTTCCACTGCAAAAAAAAATAAGGAAGAATCTGAAATCAAGAATAATATGCAGATTGTGCACCAGAATGCACAGCTGCTAAGTGACAGCATGGAGAATATGCTGGATGACGCGGACACATCGGACCTGGACACGACGGAGTTGCGCTCCCGGCCGTATCTCATTCGCCTGGAGGAGACGCCAACGAAGCCAATTGTTGATCTTGCAGCACCGTCACGAAATCGCAGTAATTGGTTTGTCGGTGACAAGGCGCACATCGAGGGTGATAGCCCACCCACTTATTTGGAGGCCATTGGCGGCGATGGACAACCGATGACATCAGCGCCGTCAGCCACGCCGTCGGCAGCTTCAGAGACTGCCGGCAGCTCGCAGACAAGAAATACACTTGGCTCCCGCTTCCGGCAGACGATGAGCGCTTTCTCAAATGTGAAGTTGCGCATGGACGCGATGAAGCGTAGGGCAAGCTTTAAAGGTGCCGCTCAGCGACAGGATGTTAAGGTGGCGCTGCAAATGGTGCCCAGACCCAGTCTGTCGCCACTCCTTGTGCGCTACGAGGGTCCGCTGGTACGCTTTCCATCGGGTGTCGTCGAGGACATACTGAAGGAGATGCAGAACCGCAAGGCCGTGCTGCGGGACAGACAATTTCAGACGTTTCTCGACCAGGAGATGAGGACGCCTAAGGAAATAATACCTTTGGATGCCATCACAACGGTGCAGTGCGTCAGCAATAGTCGAATCACAGATAGCGCTACACATTTTTACTGTTTTGAGCTGACGACGTCGCAGCCCAAAAGTGGCGCTGGCTCAGGCATCGAGAGCATTTCCTCTAATCCCAATCTCTTGATGACTACAAATGCCAACGGTAATGTTAAACAGCAGCGTTTCGCTCATCTGTACGGCGTGGGCAAGGAGTCCGAGCGAGGCGTCTGGATGCAAAAGATCCTTGAGAGCCTCACTAACATTGTGCCCGTAAAATACACTTACCACTTCTATCGTGCCGGCTGGTGCTACTTAAAGGTGACGCAAGTTCCACTTCTATACTTACCCATCTTCACTAGCCTGATGTAAATATTTACCGTTTGCAGAATTCCATCACCTCGGAATGGAGCGGCACCTGGTTGGTACTGCGCAAGAGTCAGCGGCGTCTTATTTTTGTCAGTGAGTCCAATGGCAATGTGGAGAAAATGGATTTAAGAAAGGCGCGTTGTATTGGTAAGTTGTTTTGGTTACGACAGATAATTTGGGATTGGACGTGCAATGGCTTTTTAAGTAATTCTATTTACCAATATACGGCAACTAAACTATGGATCATTTCCAAAATCTTTTGCAACCTTAATCTAGTTAGGATATTAAGATAGAAACACTTAGACAATATATTGACTCGGCTAGTGAAATAAGAACATAGATTTATGTGTCATTATATACGTGTATTTTTATTTATATATATAACACTATTTCCCCTTCCGATTGACTGACTGCTCTCAACGCGCAGCCCAAGCGGAAAGACAAAGTGATCTAAAATTTTTAGCGAAATTATAGCATTTGACTTTTTTATATATTTTTTATACCCTGATCCCATTAAAAATGGGAAAAAAGGGTATAATGAATTTGTGCAAAAGTATGTAACAGGCAGAAGGAAGCATCTCCGACCCATAAAGTATATATATTCTTGATCAGCATCAACAGTCGAGTCGATATAGCCATGTCCGTCTGTCCGTCTGTCTGTCCGTCTGTCTGTCTGTCTGTCCGTCTGTCTGTCTGTGTGTATGTATGAACGCGTCGATCTCAGAAACTATAAGAGCTAGAGAATCCAGATTTGGAACTTAAGCTCGCCTAATCCCTAGGCAGTACAAGTTTCTTTCCGATTTTCGATAACTCTTCCCGTTTCCGATATACACATGGGATCGATAACAACAAAATCTTGAAATTGGAAAACTTTGAGATGCCATTTGAATTATAAAACAAAATAATGACAATCTGTGAAATTTTTATCGAAATCGGATAATAAACACCGGAGATATGGGACATTGAAGTTGTGTATGCAGTATGGAGTATGCGCGTACACAGACACACACACACTTGCAAGCACTGACTGTACGCGTAAAGTATAGGGATCAGGGTATCGTCTAGTCGGGATATCTCGACTAGAGCCTTCTTACTTGTTTTATATATTATATGTGCTGATAATCAATCATGCGGGAACTCCCAGGTGCACCAATAGCAGCACAAACTAGCGCAAGCATTGATCTTTTTTTATTCAAGTCTTTAAGCGACTTTTTGTTTTAGTTTCTGCATTTTTATACCCTGATCCCATTAAAAATGGGAAAAAAGGGTATAATGAAGTTGTGCAAAAGTATGTAACAGGCAGAAGGAAGCATCTCCGACCCTATAAAGTATATATATTCTTGATCAGCATCAACAGTCGAGTCGATATAGCCATGTCCGTCTGTCCGTCTGTCTGTCTGTCTGTCTGTCTGTCTGTGTGTATGTATGAGCGCGTCGATCTCAGAGACTATAAGAGCTAGAGACTCCAGATTTCGAACTTAAGCTCGCCTAATCCCTAGGCAGTACAAGTTTCTTTCCGATTTTCGATAACTCTTCCCGTTTCCGATATACACATGGGATCGATAACAACAAAATCTTGAATTTGGAAAACTTTGAGATGCAAATTGAATTATAAAACAAAATAATGACAATCTGTGAAATTTTTATCGAAATCGAATAATAAACACCGGAGATATGGGACATTGAAATTGTGTATGCACTATGCAGTATGCGCGTACACACACACACACACACACACATATACTTGCAAGCACTGACTGTACGCGTAAAATATAGGGATCAGGGTATCGTCTACTCGGGATTTCTCGACTAGAGCTTTCTTACTTGTTATACCCTGATCCCATTAAAATGGGAAAAAGGGTATAATGGTTTTGTGCAAATGTATGTAACAGGCAGAAGGAAGCATCTCCGACCCCATAAAGTATTTATATTCTTGATCAGCATCAACAGTCGAGTCGATATAGCCATGTCCGTCTGTCCGTCTGTCTGTCCGTAGGTATGTATGAACGCGTCGATGTCAGAGACTATAAGAACTAGAGACTCCAGATTTAGAACTTAAGCTCGCCTCATCCCTAGGCAGTACAAGTTTGTTTTCGATTTTCGATAACTCTTCCTGTTTCCGATATACACATGGGATCGATAACAACAAAATTTTGTCATGTCATTTGAATTATTAAACAAAATAATGAAAATCTGTGAAATTTTTATTAAAATCGGTTAAGAAACACCGGAGATATGGGACATTGAAGTTGTGTATGCAGTATGCGCGTACACACACACACACATACTTGCAAGCACTGACTGTACGCGTAAAGTATAGGGATCAGGGTATCGTCTAGTCTGGATTTCTCGACTAGGGCCTTCTTAGTTGTTTAGTATTATATTGGACGTAGATGTTCTAACGGTCAGTACATTCAAGTGGCCCAACGATTCCAAGCACTGACTTGTTAACGCGCGGACCCAAGAACTGAGCGACCCACCTCTCCCGTCCGACCGAGGGTCGTGAAGAAGTGTTACTATGTGTTATCCATCTTTGTGTAATGCACAAAAGATCCAAAAAGGGTTATGGATAGCATAGGTACAGAAACAAGCTTGAAGAGATATAGGCTTAAAATTTCTACAATTTCTTATAGGAACTGCAAAGTTAATTTGGTTGATTAATTCAGAAGAATCAATTTAACCATTTATTCGTTTGTGGAAAAAGGTTATATCTAGCATTAAAAGAGAAAGATGACTTATTAGTAAAAGTCTACTACTATAAGAAGGTTAATGTTATTATCCCAGTTAAGACCCCGAAGTGCAAAGAGCAGAAATTATTTTTGCTTATTTTTGCTAAAAATGGGTTATTTAATTGAAATTTATTAAAGATACATCTTTTAAAGGAGTTCCCTCTTGCAACTTTGAAATTTTCAATGAGTTTACTTTTGCATATTTTTGAATAACGACACTTGTGAAGCTGTTCTCAAAATCTGAATCCGATCAAAATTGACTGATATATTATCGATGAAAGAGAAGAATCCGTTGCGTTCACGACTAAATGTGAAACTGCATTTTGAAATAAGCGAGAAAAAGTTTTCAAAAACTACTAAACCGATATCTTTCAAATTTTGCTGGCTTATTCAGTGCATCACAGTCTAGTCTTTGATTGTTCTATTTAATAAAGCTGTCCAGGATTCATATTTTTTAATGTAGTCGAGAAATCCCGACTAGTCGATACCCTGAACCCTGTACTTTACGCGTACAGTCAGTGCTTGCAAGTATGTGTGTGTGTGTGTACGCGCATACTGCATACTGCTTACACAACTTGAATGTCCCATATCTCCGGTGTTTTTTAACCGATTTTAATAAAAATTTCCGTCCATCTGTTTGTCCTACTGTCCGTACGTATGCATTAACGCTTCGATCTCAGAGACTAAGAGCCAGAGACTCCAAATTTGGAACTTAAGCTTGCCTAATCCCTAGGCAGTACAAGTAAGTTTCAAATGATAACTTTGCCTGTTTTCGATGTACAAAAACTGTTTGAAGAACTTTGAGTTTAAAACATTAGATTAAAATCGGTTGAGAAACACCGAAGATATGGAACATTAAAATTACAAGAAAAGCATGCTGTATATGCGTTCTCAAACACACACACACATACTTGCAAGCACTGACTGTACGCGTAAAGTATAGGGTTCAAGGTATCGTCTATTCGGGATTTCTCGACTAAAGCTTTCTTACTTGTTATTACATAGTGCACATCGATATAAGTTGTTATTGCACGAGACCAATCTTTATCTTCTGTGTTCCTAAACACACTTCCGTGGCAGTTAGTTTTTGTGTTAGACAAATATACTTCACTAAATTTTTGCATATTGTAATAGAGTGAGAATTTTTATATTGATTTTACTGTGGTAAACGGAGAAAAATTTTGTTTTAGTAAACCTGATATGGAGATGCGGAGATATAGCCATGAATTTGAACAAAAACAAAGGTAGCTAAACTATAACGTTAGAGCTGCATTTAAATTTATAATGGGAACCGAAACACGCATCAACAAAATACATAAAAGCAAATTTTTACTGTTACTACTTGCAAATCGAGTGCAAAAGCTTGGCCCCCAATGAAAAACATTACCTTATAACCGTCGTAGACATACTACTTATAAGCGTTCTAACTTTTCTACACATACTAATAATGTTGAAACTGATTCTTTTGAATTAACCAATTAAAAAAAAAATTTCTAATATTAAAATTTTGTTTGAAGTGTTATCTTTTTCAAGCTCTTAACCTTTTCTGCATCTGTACCGAGATTTCCTAGTGAATGAATAGTGCCACTTGTCAAAGGGTGTTTTAAGAGTTACAAGAGTTTAAATCAGAATTAAGAAAAGAAGTATATTAGTAATGAAACGGGCTTTATTGGACATAAAATTTTTGACATATATATAATATCGTTAGGCCACTTAAGTGTACTTTTTGTTGGTATATCTTCATATAAACGTTTATACATATTTATATTTTGCATTCATACTAGTATTATAAATAAAGAACATCGCTAATAGACACAAAAACAGATTATTTGCTTCGAATTAACTTTGTATGTATAGATTGTACGTATCACTAAACTTTAATAACCAAAATTTTTGCTTTTCGTAATGCAGTTCTTAAAGACAGTGATGAATCTATTGATAATCTGCACGTGGAGAGCGGTCCAATGCTGATGATTGACTGTCCACCGTATGCGGTTTATATGACAATGAGCTCGGCGCGCGAGACAAAAATTTGGCGTCACATCATTCGTGAGGTAGCGCACAATAATGGCTTCTCGCTTGGTGATCAGCAGCTGACGAGATACGATGTACCTGTGATTGTGGATAAGTGCATTAACTTTGTGTACATTCACGGCTCCATGTCGGAGGGCATTTACCGCAAGTCCGGCTCAGAGAACTCCATACACAAGCTGATGAGCGCCTTTCGCACCGACGCCTTTAACGTGGAGATTACGCGTAACGAGTATAATGAACACGACGTGGCAAACGTATTAAAGCGTTTTATGCGCGATCTGCCGGAAAGATTGCTGGGTAAGTTGACCGACAGCTTTGTGTTCGTCACCGAGCTGGCAGTCGCCTCCGAGAAGATACCCATATATAGAGAGCTGCTTGCTCGTCTAAGCACTATTGAGCGCGAGACGCTGCGTCGTATTGTTGGCCATTTGGTGTTTATAAGCTCACAGCAGGCTAAGAACAAAATGAACGTACAAAATCTGACCATCTTATGGGGTCCAACCTTATTGGCCAAAAAGGTGACTAAACTTACATATAATTTCGACTATGCCCATAGGCTTTTACTAATCTTCTTTTCCTCTTGTCTTACAGTGCGACGAGCTAATCTACTCGCAAAAGGAAGCCGATGTGCTAAGCGATCTGATTGTACTTTATAAGAATCTGTTTCCATGCAGTGCTGATGAAATGGTAATAGTTTTTAACGTACACCTTGCTTACTTTAGCGATCAACTTAAACTCAACCATCATGATTTAGAAGCAGTTACTCTATAAGTAGAACTACAATTTTTTCTTAAAAGATCAGTTTACACTTGTCCAAAGACTCGGCTTGTAGACTCCGTTGTAGTTGTTTAAAGTGTAAGATCGTTGCGGAGTTGGTATAATTTTTATTGTCCAGTCTTATTGATAATGAGCTACACGCTTGAAGCGTACATGGTGCGTCTTTTACTCTTCTGGCGGTTGATAAACGTTGCTTGCAATAAAGATCCGTGACAATTATTTATTCAGTTGAAGTGTGCACTAACGGACAAGTCGATTCTACTATTGAAGTCGGAAAGCCAAAAGGTTGGGGATAACGTGATGATGGTATACGTTAAGTTTATATTACATTATAAATTCGTTTTGCTAAGACATAAATATACGTTAAGTTTAATGTTAAGTGTATTGCAACTATATAATCCATACATTGGAATTCATTATCTAGAATTCTAAGTGTATTTACTTTGAAAAAATCCTCACTGCTTACAAATATTTATATAATGGTACAGTGTCTTTTTCTACATATGTGTATTTGAGATGATCTTTCATTAGAAGTTTTGGTTTTGCCAAAAAGGCACCAGTCTTCAATTTCAAATAGTTTACTGTTGACTTTGCTGTTGTATTATTTGGTTTAAAATAGAGGTAAATGCAATCACAGTGTGCTAATAATTTGCTGCTTATGATGGTGTTGGCTCGGCTGTATGCAATCAAAGAGGGTAACAGATAATGGTGACGCCTGGGCTGTATGCAATCAAAGAGGGTAACAGATAATGGTGACGCCTGGGCGATTCGGTTTCTCTTTTGATAAGGTATGGCTGTCAGTTATTATTAAACGTATATGTGTAACATAACATTACTCTCCATTCCCAAAGTTGCTGACGTATGTAGAGTGTTTTTTATCTGTTAGTTGATTTTTCTATATTTATAACGAAGATTAAGACATGATATTGCTAGGACGAATTGTTGCAGATGTAGTCATCAAGGCAGCGAGTCGATTGTGCTCGTTTTCTGTTTGCAAAATAATCAAAGTTATTAATTGTGTTTAAATTATTGTGGTATATTTATGGGAATTATAGTTGATACTTTCCATTATTGCCGAATGACGCTGGTGTCGAAGCTCAGCTGGTTTCTTCACTCCTGAATAGAGATGGAAATAGCATGGGCCACCCTTTTGAGGCACAGCAGGGACCAAGGTTGGAAAATATTATCAAATAAAAGGCACAGAAAAATACGAATGAGACAGAGAGGAAAACAAAACATATTAAATAAATAAATGGTGAAGAAATCTTTTAGAACATGCTACAACTTGAGTTCCGTAAAAATCATAAAATAAGCTGTTAATGAAATCAAACCGGTCAAATAAACTGTTAATGAAATCAAACCGATCAATTTCGAACTTGTGTGACACAATTTATAAAATATTCAAAAAGCTGATTCCTGTTTTTATAAAGCCATTAAAATTGTAATAAAATTATGTCTTTCTTTTTAGAAAAAGGAGCAAGCAATGCTGATGTGCCTGCAAAAATACTATTCAGCCGCCGAAACACTAAAGGATGCTGTAAAGCAATCAGGTGACATAAAGATTTGGATCTGTCTAAATCCAAATCCTGACATTACTACAGAGGTGAGCTAAAAAGACTTCAATAAATCGTATTCAAAAATTTAACAGCCACTTCTCTGATTGTAGGAAAAAACTCAGGTTAATGCCACAATTTCCCCTACAAAAACCGCCTATGAGCTGTGCCGCGAGTACTCAGAGAAGATGTGTAAACCAGCTCATGAGCTGACCCTATATGAAGTCATACTGAACGACAGCCTGGAAAGGCCTCTTCATCACAATGCCAAAGTGTTTGATGTTATTTTGAACTGGTCCTACTGGCCGGAAGAAGATCGCAAGTACAACTATCTAGTGGTGCGACCCATTGAGATGCTGCGTGAGGTTCAGAGGGCTGTGAAGAATCTGGCAACGGTGACGCCTGGCAAAGAGCTTCGCTTCGCTGACTACCGCACCAAATCTTTTAAGACACTACAGTGTGAGTTGCGAGACGGAAAAATCGTTGTTTCTAAGAAAGAAAAGAATGACAAAACAACCATTGTGCGCGAGATCTTTCTGCATAGCTCCACAGCGTATTTGGGCTGTGAACGCAAACGTGATTTTCCTTGGAGCTGGGCCATCACATTTGTGGAGCGCACCCAGGCACAAATTATGAGGTAAATGTACAATTTTGTTGCTTTTCTTCAGCTTTAAATGTTTGTTTTTGTAGATCACGCGATGCACCGTTCATTGGACACGTGCTAGCGGGCAGTGAGTGGGTCGATCGCACCATCTGGTACTCAAGCATATGGTATTGTCTACATGGCGACAACATATTGCCGCCTGTGGAAATTATTCTGGCGTGAACAACGAAATATCAAAGCAATATTTAGCCAAATATTCTGGCCGCACAAGCATTTCTTAAATACTCGATCATGTTTTAAATCCCACCAAATTACAAAATAAGTTTTATTTCAAAATTCATTTGAATCAAAACTTAATCATAATACAATCCAAAAAGTATGCTATGTTAATGTGAGACTCATTTTAATGCGAATTTAAAACATGTTTGATTGTTATAATTTTTTTTTTTTTTTTTTTTAACATTACATAATTGTTAAAACGGATTGTAAAATAAAATGTAAATTTGTATACTCTGCTGCCAAAGGTAAAAAAACAGTAAAGGGTTAGTTCTATGTTCTTATGCCGTCGGTCCGTCTGTATAAAAGCAGGTTGTCTATTTGCTGCAATTAACTAAAGATTAATATGCTACGCACACTGGGGGCAGGGAAATCGATAATGAAAATTATTAAAATCATAACCCACAACTTAAAAGCTGGAGATACCAAATTTGTTGAAAAGATAGTTAGTGGCTTCCCTGAAAAAACGCTATCAAATTTGTATGTGAAGTCTATCCTATCCATCATCTTCTACAGTTTTGGGTGGAAAGCTAGCTGGCGATGCCGCTTAATGTTCTGCATTAAAACTTTGATTACAAAAAATTTATTTAGCAAAATAACTGGTGATCTAAAGATCTACATCAAACAAGGCCGCCCACCCCTGCCACCTCCAATACACTCCTTTGCAATATGACTTTGCCTGGTGTCAGAGTATTCAACAGTCGGTTGTATTCGACTATAACGCTTACACTTATTTAGTTTGTAGTATTGTGTAGATACGTTAAAAATATTTTAGTGACATTCATAAACATTTTAATACATACACGTACTTATAACTTATTTATATATACTAAACACAGTGCACTTCTTGCTTCATTTTATCTACCCAGAAGTGCAAAGGTATTCAAAATCGATTTGCCGCACGCATTAATATTTTAATTTTTTTTATTTTATTTTTTTTAATATTTACTGACTTCGAATCTTTTTGACTTCGCTAAGATAAGTTTTATTTGCAATTATTGCTTCAATGTTTTTGCAAATTTATTGCTATCACATCATACCCTTTTTATTAATATACAAAACTGTATTTGTGAAATCTGCCAAGTTTAAACAAGTTCTACATTCGCAATATGTTTTGTGTTTATCAACAAGTTGTACATTATTGTCTTCAAAGTTGTTTTTTTAGAACCAATAACTTCTGTTAAACTATTACTGCTCAGTAAGCAGCTGCGTTTTGAAGTTTTAATGAACATCCTATAAATTATATATTATTATGTCACTTGCTTGTTGGAAGCCTTTTAAAGTTAACTTGAGGAGCATTTACTTTTACATTTGCTATACGCATATTATACAAGCTTTTAATTTAAGTAAAAATTTGATTTTCATGAATTTTTAAAACGTACGTACAATTTAATAAATAAATGATTTTTTATAAACATAGTCATGATAAGCACGGGAATTATATTGTACTATCAAAAAATACAAGCATAAGCACAAACATTTACTGTAAAAGTTAAATTGCCATTGCAACAAGATATCAAAAATTAATAAAAAATAAAAATAAAAATTAAGTGCAGTAATTTTTTAATCGTCAAACCAAACGTAATAGCTTTGATTTTTGAGATCCCACAATAGTAGTTACAGCATAAATATTTAGATATAAAAATCAAATACTAATAGCAAAATGGATTCGGCATAAGCTCGTAAACAATTAATTTGTATTAACTGATAAAAAAGCAAAGAAAAACAATGAAGTAATGTTCAAATATATAATAATGCAGGAAACAAATTATTCTTAAGGACAAACCATGCGCAAATATCTATTTTATAAGTAAGGTCATGCGACATTTCAGGTGAAGGCTCAATGTTATTGCCTGGCTAAAAATCCGGCAGCAGCTTCTGAAATTCTGACTAAGCTAGAATTTGCAAAGAAAATATTATAAAATTATTGCTTTATCACTTGACTGCAATATAAGCGATTAAGATAAATGATGCGCTTGCCATAAACGCCTATCTTCATCCAAAAGTAAACGACAATGTTGACTAGGTATAACTCTCCGCGATTCCAAATTGCTGAAGGCATCACGCGCGTTTCACCGCAATCATTAATGATGTTTATAAGGCAGAAAAGCTAGGCGCGTGGCCCATATTATTTGCTTTTGGCCGAAATAGAGCGGCAGAGCATTACCGTGGCCCACAATGCAGTCTCGCGCCTCTTGACTATCCAAGGTCAAGTGTGTTGTTGTCCCATCGGCTCACACGTCAGAAGTGTGATAGCTGTAAAGAGATTGGTGTACTACATGCAAATTGAATACGTTGTTAATATTATTGCGTTTGCATTAGCTTAGCTTCCGTATAGGATGTCCTCGCTCACGCCTACGCCGCTAGCATGCCGAGCGGGACATCTATAAAATTTCGGTGTCAAACGATACAATGACGATGGAATGTTTTGAATTTAAATTGAAATCAAAATCCAAATCGTTGGCAATTAAATGCTAATGAGGCTAGGGTGTTTTAACAATTAGGTCGATAGATAATGCGATAAATTCCGCTGCATTCAAAACTAATTGTCAACCAATTAGAATTGTTACTGAGCTGAATATATAAATTTGCTGCAACAACTGCGACTGAGCAGCATCTGCGTAGGTGTAAAAATGTCGCGACTGACTTTCAATACGGTCCTGCTGTTCCTATGGCTGCTGCTTGATGTTGAGGTAAGTATGCTTATGTTATACACATCTAGTATATAAAAGTGTTTTGGCAGTCGACCAACTATAATGTTTTTATTGATGAACGACTGGTCGAAGACTCCTGCGACAGTAAAGACGACAAGGGCAATATACCACTAAGCGAGTTGGTAGACAGCAGTAGTCTAACGGCTGTCCTTGACAACGATTATCAGACGATCTATATAAGTGGCGATATTATTGTGAAAAAGAATCTTCCCGACGGACCCATCAAATTTGAGGCTGATGTCAGTCTCTTAGATCGGGGTGAGTGGATGCCGACGACAATCTCGCTGAAGCGCGATGACTTCTGTAAGGCGCTTAAGGACCCATTTGAGCTCTGGCACTTTTACTACATCACACAGATACCTCACGATCAACGTATATGCCCTCCAAAAATAGGCGTAAGTATCAAATAAATATATGGTCTAGCTCTTTGACCACAACCTTTTAAAAATAACTGCAAATCAAAGTTTTGTAGATATTGTGACTATCGGTTTTTATCGATTTTTAGCCATCTTATTGTCAAACTGTTATGGGACTTACTCCCGTGAAACGATTTGATTTTTTTTTTATATATTTATTTATGGAACATAATTGTTTTTTTAATTTTTAGAGTAAGTATGTCACTTTTTAATTGATTAATTCGTATTACTTCAAGCCAAACTGAATGAGTACTGGTACTACGCACTTCATCATCAAAATACCTTATTATAAATATATTTGTCTTATACCATAGTTACTGTGCGTTTACCGGTATAACGCCGGTAAAGAAATCTTGCTTTCCTAATTACATAAAGATTAAATAATATTGCGCGGTAGTTTTTCTGACTGATGCGTAATCAACGCAAGCAATAAAAGTGTCAAAGCTTATATTTTAACAGGAGTCGATTTTTTGGGTGAAAGTGATCACTTGTGCTCCGATTCCACTGGGCCTGGGACTTCATAAAGTTGTGAGGGCACAATGCATGTGATTCGACTATAAAAAGCAACATTTAACTATACAGAATCTGTAAACGACAGCTTGTGTTTCATTTGTATTTATCCAGTTGGAATTAAAATGCATTTTAATTGGTTATTTGCTTTGTTTTTGTTTTAATAATTAAGTAATTATTAAGACCAAAAATGCACTTACATTCACAATATTGACACTTTAAATATTGACAAGCTGTTTTACTCAATTTGGTACGTTCTGAACAAAACATCGATACTATATTCGGCTTGAGCTCTATTAACGCAAATTACTCATGTTAATATAACATGTTAACGCGGTTCGTCCATCACCGAAGCAATTGGGAGTGCTTGCCAAGATTCACATTGAGCAAACAAGAATTAAATACGAACAGACGCTAATAGCCTATTTTAAAAGCCAGAACTGGTGTTACATATCCTAATTAATTATTTGAAACACATTTGATTTTCCTAGGCTTATGATAGCTTATTTTCCAATCCTAGGGTCATTTGCTCTTATACTCAATAAGATCGATTCGGGCTCAGAATAAAAACCCCTTTTTGGGCTAGGTTACTAATGTAGGCCAAAGCTTACTAGTTATTATATGTGGGCGAAGATAAATTGGCGAACCGTATATTCAAGTGGCCCACCAGTACCAAGAACTGGCTTATTAACGCGTGGACCCCAGAAGAAAGCGACCCAACTCCCGCACGATGTTAAAAGTATACTACGGTAAGAAAGTAAGTTACTGTGTTGTCCCAGTTAAGACCCCCCAGTGCAAGCACGTTACTAAAAAAATTATTGTTATAAGCTATATTTTATTGCTAAAATGTTTTCATCAACTATTTTATTCAATTTCAGCATTCTTACAGTCTTAAAAATGTGTCCAATAGAATGATAATTGAAAATATGCCCCAATGGAATATTGAGGGGGATCTGAAGGCTGTGGTGCACTTGGGTTCTGGAGACGCAAAGACCTGCATGGTCCTGTATTTTAAATTAACTGAATTTTAAAAAGAAATGTTTAATATGACATTAACTTTCGGATGTGAAAACCTGCACATACACATAATATTCCCTTTATATGTATGCCGACTTGTTAGATTTAAGAATGGTAAACATTGATGTTGGTATCACCGTTGACAACGTATTAACACTGCTTGAACATACCGTATTCTGCACACTTTGAATATATCCTTTGAAAACGAAAATAAACAAGATATCATACTTCTGCACAAAAATGTCTAGTAATTTGTAGCCAAAATTGTAATCAAATGTTTGATTTACATATGTGTCTATGGATACTTACATATCTCTTTACATTTAAACATGTAAGCCTTACGTTACCAAGTGGAACGCTTGCTTCCGTACTACACACAGCTATTCACCCACGGCACAAAGTAAGCTCCATGCCCAAACAACAATATAATATATGGCCATTATAATTTTAATTTTTGCGGATTGCCTACCTCATGCACAAACAATCTAGGTAAGCCTAACGCTGTGGAGCATGTTGACAAAAAAAAAAAAAAAAAAAAAACAAATAAGGAAGGCTATCTTCAGAAAGCTGAATAGTGTTAACAATTGTTTTTCGTTATAACTGCAACATAAAAAAAACCTTGACCAAAGCTTCAGCTCGATAGCTCGAAAACTAAGTGACTAGTTTCCACGGATATGACTATATTGACTCAGCACGCGCTGCTGTTCTAGAATATGTGTTTGTACTTTATGGGGTCAGATGTGCCTTCATTTAACATATGATTTTCGATGATTTGTTTAAATGAGAATTTTTGTAAAACTCTATATTGTAAATACCTCTTTACGATGCATCCTATAAGATGCGTGTATGTGTATTAAGTAGTTAACTAGAATAGTCATATACTTTGAATGACTAAATTATTTATAGATGTTTTCTCCCTGTTTTGATACAGGGTATCTGAAGAAGTTTTTTTTATCTTGCAATGAAAATAAAATACAACTCGTCTTAAATACTCCGAGTGTTAACAACCTTTATGATACGTCAAATTATTATCAAGCATTTTGCACATTCGCTGTTGCTTAATAATTAACTTTGTGGCTGTTTAACATTAACAAACGTAAAAAACTAACAATTTATTTATGTAGATAGTTGAATGCGTTTTAAATTTTAATAAATAAACCTGGACAATTCATGACTACATATTTTTATAGACAATATAAATTTACAGTAGAGACGAATAACAAAGATCTGCAACAAAAAAAGCTTTTAAAGTATTTTCAACAAAAAAATTATTTCTTTGATGCTAAAAACCATGCCGTTTTCAGTATTTCCCTGTCACGTCAGGACTTTTTCGAAAAAACAAGCAAGTATGAAGGATATAGTCGAGAAATTCCGGCTAGAAAATACCCTGTACCCTAGAAGTTGCATACTTGCTTTGACTTTAATCTTCGGTTGCTCTGGTGCTATTAACAGATTTTGATATAATTTTTACAAACTTTCATTATTTTTACGCAATTTTCAAATGCAAGATTATTGTGTTATCGATAAAAGCTTTACATTGAAAAAGGAAAAGTAATCAATAACTTGAAACAAACATGGCTTACGAGAGCTTTTATAAAAAATCTGGTGTCTGTAGCTTTTATAGTTTTGAGATCGTCGCGTTCACACATAATGACCGACAGACATATAGACGGACCTGGCTAATTCGCCTCAGTTGAGGTTGCAAGCTTTTTTATACTTTATGACATCGGAGATTTGCACAAAACAATTTAACGGGTATAAAAACGTGTTTTTGAGGGTTTGGAGTAAATTTTTTTTTCCATACCCTGTCGTGCTTCAAACATCTTTAATATTGTCTTAAGCTGTGCACTGCAAGACTAAAGATCCCATAATTTGCAGCGAAGGATAACAAGCAACATATATACAGGACAAATAAAAAAAATTCCCATAATGGTCAGATCAGATTATGCCATATACCTAGCAGACGATGTTGCTTGAACTTTGGAATGGTTCCCAAGTAAACAAAGAAAAATAGTCCGTAAATACGTGTAAAATATGTACACGTATTTTTTATAGGCGTAGAATTATGTATTTATCTGTCGACTGTTTACAGATGATCTTCATTTTGAGTCAATTAAAGGCAAACACCGGTCAATTTACATTATTCTGCCAAGGAGAGACATGGTTATGTAAGAGTCTTCCTCACCCAATGGAAAATGCCCGGGAACTCAAGGTATTCGATAAGACAGCCGTTTGATGTTCGTAGTACTTATGACATGGGGACCTCTATGTAAAACATAATTTAAAATTTCATTACTTAAGACAACCCCCTACACAATGATATTTTTAGGATGTAATGATTTAATTGCGGGCGGAACCGCTAGGATTGATAATAATAATTTCAAATTTTAAGCTCAATGAACGGCCTAAGAGGCCAGTGGGCTGTTCTCGACCATATTTTTCTGAAAGAGGGTAGAAGTGAGAAAGAGAGTTATACTTGCTTGCACAGCTGACAAAAGCTTAAACCTACGATCGTTTCGTGTCGCTATAATATGTATAGGTTTCATATGATAGGTGCTGTGTCTAGTCGGTGGTAGCAAAAATATAAACAGTTAACTGGTGTTTACATGTCTGTATAATCGGTTTAACATAATAATTTCTAGTTTTTAATACGAGTTGGATAAATGATAAAAATATTCCAGTAATAGAGACAGCTGTATGTTGTTTTGTGCTTGTATAATAAATACTTGTTGACTACTTATTTGCTTACGGCTCAAGTTGCAACTGCTTCAAACTGGTCGTGACCTGTTATATGCAGACTGAGCTTGAAATTGAATAGCAATAGCTGCAGTACTTCAAGTGTGATGTAGATTTACAGTTCAACTTCTCAATACAATTGGGGTTAAGAGATTTGTTTTTGGTAGCATACTTAAAATAAAACAAGTATGAAAGCTCTAGTAGATGTATTTATATATATATATATATATAAACTTATTATTTTGCGTATCACGTCAATATTCTGAAAAAATTGGCTGATGACTCCAAAATACGTATTTTTTATAGTTTGCAGTAGGTTTTTTCCCCTTACACTGACTGGAAAGAAACATCCATGTAATATTTAAATAAAGCCTTAACCGTACACAAAAAAAGCTGAAAGCGCATTTGTACGGTCAAAAATACATAAGGAATACTCCTCAAATGCAAAACAGCTTTCAGAAAATTTTTGTTTCTGAACTGTGTTTGATAAATTTTTGTGTTTTGACGAATAATAAATTGATCGATTTCTTATGTTTTCGAATTAAATTATACAAAGCGCCAAAAACGATAGACAGGAGACTAATTATAGATCTAAAATTTGTTTAGGACTGAAAAAGCTTAGAAATATGATTGCTGAACATGAGTTTGTTGCTGCTCTAGATTAAAACAAGCCAAAAGAAAATAAAGCTCAAAGAACAAAGGCGAAATAGAATCGCTTGAAAGTCGCCTAGGTGCTTACTAAAAAACAAATGAACAACAAATTGGAAAGAATCCAGCTGTCGCAACAACAAATTGTTCAGCGGATATCAATGAATAAGCTATGCATAGGGATTATGCTGAGCCACATGACTTTTCTATTTTATAAAAAAAAAAATAACAGGAAGGCTCTAATCAATTAAGCTCGTCTAGCAAATACCCTGAACCTTTGACCTTACACTTAAGATCCATGCCTGCACTAATGCACCAATGGTTCATGACTAAAATTCAATCTTTTATAATCTTCCAAAGTTTCTCAATTGAATTCGATGGAATTCCATTATTTTATCCAGAGCTTAAAAACAACTTTGAAATATTCGAAATTCAAGATTTTATTGTTATCGATTGCAAGTGTGTATCGGAAACGATAAGAGTTATCAATAATTTGAAAAAATTTGTTCTGCCTAGGGCTTAGGCGAGCTTAAGTTCCAATTATGGAGTCTCTAGCTCTTTTAGTCACTAAAATCGACGCGTTCGTATTTTCGACTCGGAATTTATATATACTTAATGGGGTCGGAGATGCTTCTTTCTGTCGTACTACGTATCTACATACTTTTGCACAAAGCGATTAGAACCTTTTTACCCATTTAATGGGTTAAGGGTAGAAAAACAATAGTCGAACCAAATGTGGTATAGGGATATCCTAAACGATTTCAAGCATTCAAACTACGGCCGTACAAAGAAATCAAATCAATCATCATACTGGAAATTTAATCAAATTGCACTGTGCTGGAATTTCATTCGTTTTATTGAAAAACTCGTGATAGACAAGTTCGACTGTCAGCGTTTGCTGAAATTGATTTTTGACCCATAGTTTCTTGATAAAAACATTTTAGAATTTTCGTAAATTCCGATATTGGTGGACGCTTTTTGAGAAAAGAATTGAACCTCCCCAATGTATGTGTGTGCTTATGAAGCTTGAATCGGTGTCGTAACAGCGATTTTTTTTTCCCAGCACTTTTCAATGCATTGTTGCGCACTTCCTTTGTTGATTATTTTGAGCCACTTTATATATCACTCATACGTCGAGGTGACCCTGTCACGTAAATTGCATGAATTAGGCGTCTTATTTATGGCATTTATATAACTGTAAGCGCACAGAGAAACACACATTCACACACCCACCCACCCATATACACACACAAACATGCTTTTGTAATACAAAACGCAAATAGAAAGTCAACTCAATGTTTATCACAGTAAAATACTACAAACACACTCTTTCCCACCATATATACGCGCATACTAACACAAAAGCGTTTGCAATTTTTTATTGTTACTGCAGCTTGTGCGCTTGCTTTATAACTTGTCCAGATTGTTAAGAGGTCGCTGCAATGTAGCAAAACAAAACAGAACCTTAGCAAAATTAATAAATAAGGAAAAACCCCACAATCTACAATACAATTTTAAAGGTTGTCGCACCCCGCTGACAAGAGAACAGTTATGAGCCCCCGCAATCTGCGTCTTCATTTCGAATCGCAGCTCCAGTAATGAATTTGAATTCATTTTGTTTTATTTGATAAAATTAAGAACAGCATTTAATCAAATAATGTTGCAATATGAAGTGCAAATGAAATGTGCAAACAATACAACATCTGATTCTTCTTGCGTATATTTATTTCATTATTCTCCACCTGATTGTATCATGTTCTGTAAACATTAAATAAATAAAAATTAAATTAATTAAATAAAACAAGTTACATTCGGGCGCAGGCAACTGCGAAATTCCAGTATTTAAATATGTGGTCAAGAGTCTGCTTGCCGAGGGGTACGCGGTCGGCAAGGGTGGGCGTGACCAATAAGTTTCTTATGCAGTTCTGTTACAAGACATTGCTCAAAAACTGTGAAGATATGAGTATTTGTTCTGCTTAAATCATGCGTTATATGATGAGAAAAATATCTAACACAAAAAAAAATTGGCGACTTTGGCTATTATAATGTTTAATATTAGTGTTTTATACATTTTTTTCTTCAGGTGTGTCGAATTGTTATCGTTTTCGAAGCACCAGTGAGCGTAGCAGATCTATATTGACCTTTGTCTGACGCAAACTAAGATATTGCTGTAAAGTTTCAAATACCTAACTTATAGGGGTTAAAGTTGCGTTCATAAGGACAGACGGTTGGACAAACGAACAGCATAACGGACGTTGCACAAGACTTATATACTTCTTTTTATATGAGAATAGAAAACTATCCGCGCAGGCACGAAAATCTAATTATAAAAACAATTAACAAGACAAGATTTTTGCTGTCTCCTGAAAAAGAATTATCGCTCAATCTTTTTCAATCCATTTTATACAGCTTAAAAGTCTAAATTAATTTTGCATATACGCCTACGCCCCATTAACATCAGTATCGCAAGCTGAGTCGATATAGTCATGTCCGTCTGACCACCGTCTTAGAGCTGCCGAGCTGAAACATTGGTCAAGATTTTTTTTTTTCGGATCAATATATCGCATAGCTCCCATACAAATGAAAGATCGTATCAAATATTTTACTATTAAGACAAGTAAGAAGGCTCTAGTCGAGAAATCCCGACTAGACGATACCCTGATCCCTATACTATGTGTGTGTCTACACGCTCCTGCATACTGCATACACAACTTCAATGTCCAATATCTCCGGTGTTTCTCAACCGATTTCAATAAAATTTTCACCGATTGTCATTATTTTGTTTAATGTTCTAAATGCCTTCCCAAAGTTTTTCAAGTTCAAGATTTTGTTGTTATCGATCCCATGTGTATATCGGAAACGGGAAGAGTTATCGAAAATCAAAAACAAACTTGTACTGCCTAGAGATTAGGCGAGCTTAAGTTCCAAATCTGGAGTCGCTAGCTCTTGTAGTCTCTGAGATTGGCTGTCTCGTACATCCGGACGGACAGACGGACAGACAGACGGACATGGCTATATCGACTCGACTGTTGATGCTGATCAAGAATATATGTACTTTATAGGGTCGGAGATGCTTCCTTCTGCCTTTTACATACATTTGCACAAAACCATTATACCCTTTTTCCCCATTTTTAATGGGTTCAGGGTATACAAAAAACGAATCAAAGCACAAATTGCAAATTCAAATATTTACAGCTGCGAAAATATTAATAGCACTACCAAGCAACTTTTCTTACTGCCCAGAAAACTAACATCATGTTTTGCAATTTTTTTAGTGATTTTTTTTTTTATATTCTGATACCGAAGGTAAGCAGTCAATCATGCCAATTAGTCCATTTCAACGCAACTTTTTTTGACACCCGTTAAGCTAGAATCTTGCATATATCTGGTTCCATGTATTTGGTAGAGAAAGTGTTAAAATTGGGGCGCTACTCCAACTGAGGAGCAGTTAAATTGATAGCCAGTCGATACACCTCGATGTGCAAATCGAGAAAACACACATGTATCCCACATTTAAACAGCTAGAGTCACCAAATTTGATTAGAGGATAGCTGGGTACTTCCTTCCAAAATCACCACACACTTTTCCCAAACCCCAACAAAAAAAAATGTTTCAATTATCGTATCAATAAAAACTTATACTCTGCGTTTAGCGACAACTGAATACATTATAAAAATATGATTTTAAAAAACTAAAAAATTAGTAACTAAAAACTGCTGAACTTAATGTTTGTCTCTTGGCAAGTAAAAAAAAGTAGCTTGGCGGTGCTATTATTGTTTTCGCACCTGTATATCTAGCATTTAAATCTCGTGACGCTGACCCTAACTCAGTTTCGCTTCGCTGCACTGTTTGAGATGGGTGTTGAACTGCAGGGAGGAAATGCATTTGGATAAGGTAATAAGTATCTTTATTGTAAGCTTAAAGTGTTTTCAATTAGTTTCACTCAATTTATGCAATAATTGATGGATTAACTCGATATTTTATGCATGCATATGGGTTTAAGGTTTTCCCAGCTTCGATAGTTTTTGACAAATTGATTTACTGTAATCACTTTTCCGATTGATATTTAAACAATTGCAAAAATTTTATAATTATATAAGTATAATTTTTACAACACAACATTCGCAAGATTTTGACTCATTTAATAGATACTATGTTGTCAAAACTCGCTATTTATTTATCCGACCCAGCGCTGCTGCAGTGATTTTTGATGTTTATTCTAGGAAGGCTCTAATTGAGAAATCCTGACCCTATACTTTACGCGTACAGTCAGTGCTTGCAAGTATATGTGTGTGTGTGTACGCGCAAACTACATACTGCATACTCAACTTCAATGTTCCATATCTCCGGTGTTTCTTAACCGATTTCAATAAATTGCACGGATTTTCATTATTTTTTTTTTACATCGTCGGGGCAACACGACTATATTATTTTGATAAGTGACCTAATTGAGTCACAAAATAAAAATTTTAATTTGTTTTCCATTTTAACTGTGACTTTTGAGAAAATGATGCAAACAGTAGCCATTTTTTTAAGACCCGATGTCAAAATATTGCAGCAAACTTTGCTAGTTCGAAATTCTAAAATGAGTGATGTTTGGTTATATTAGAAGAAAAATGAACTTTGAATGAACGATTTGTTTCTTTTTGCTAAAGGCCAATATAAAATATGCTTTTAAATTAAAGGTTTTTAAAGATCAAAGATATAACTTTTTACACGTGCAACTTTGAAATTTGAAATTTGTTTATTTTTGCATATTTTTGAATAACGACACTTGTTGTGAAGCTTTGCTTAAAATCTCAATCCGATCAAAATTGACTGGTATATTATCGTTGGAAAAGAAGAATCCGTTGCGTTCTCGACTGAATTTGAAATTTTAAATGCGTTCATCTCGAAACGGCATTTTGAAATGGGCGAGAAAAAGTAATTCAAAACTACTGAATCGATATCTTTCAAAATTTGTATTTAGTAAATCAAAGTATATTCTGTGTTTGTTGAAATACTTTTGTACATTAAATGGTTGTTTTATAGTCATATTTCTTTTATATGTGTATATAT
The DNA here is from genome assembly GCA_035044465.1 of Scaptomyza tumidula. Classification (NCBI taxonomy): domain Eukaryota; kingdom Metazoa; phylum Arthropoda; class Insecta; order Diptera; family Drosophilidae; genus Scaptomyza; species Scaptomyza tumidula. The sequence goes on along the minus strand of JAWNNW010000201.1, from coordinate 687,207 downwards.
ATAAGCGTAGTCGTTAAAAATAAAAGTCTTTGTGCAGCTTCCTAAAAAGCTTCCTATTTATGAAAACACACTAATATATAAAAAAAGTTCAACTGTCCCTGAAAACCATAAAACTGGACAAAATATTTGGACTCAAGCTAATAAAACCGAGACTTGGAAACACAAAAATTACAAATCACAAACTTTTTTCATAATTTACTGGCAGTTGTGTGGCATTCATTTCTCCATGTTAAAAATGGCTTGGAGTTAAAGGCTCTGGATCTTCTATGTTAACAGGAATATGTGTAAGTGGTCTACTACTACTACTATTTAATTCACTTGGAAGGCTTTAAGGTTACCGAGAAACTCGTTTTGTTAATTTACCTAGGCGTTCCTAGTTTAATCCGGAACTGGGGTTTGCTGGACAATTGATTTCCCACTTTATTTCCATGTTTGGAACTTGAGCTTACATCCAGTAAAAGAGATCCTTGACCTTTCTAATATCCTAACATAATAATTGTCGACAAATCCTAAGAAAGTCCTTAATAAATGGCTTTTATGAAGTTTAACAGTAAAAGTGCGACCCACCGCTTTTCTCGACGCCTCCCGACCGATACCATACCAGGTCCGAAATGGTCCAACCCAACTATTTCACCTTTGCCTTTTTTGGATTTGTATGGCGTTATCGGTATATTGGTAACTGTCCCATTATTGTGAGATAAGGTTTGGCGGTGTTATTGTTAAAACACTGGCACAATGTTGTGGCACGTCTAACAGCCGATCGTAAGCTAATGACGCTAAAATTGTTCGTTATGATGGTAAGTATTAGTTAAGCCAATAAGTATTATTTCTTTGTTTTGATGATGATATCTCTCATCATACCATCTTATAAAGAGGTTTGTCAATGGATGTTTGTTGTCACACCCTATTAAGTCAATTCAAGCGCCAATCCATTAATATTGGCGGCTTTTGTAATTGAGCCGAGTCTTTTAATATCTTATATTTTGTGTTTTATAAATGTTTTTTTGTGTTTGCTTGCACATATTTATATCTGCTATTCAGAGTTCTTACAAATTCAGTTGACTAACTTCCTTTGTTATTTTGCGGTGGTCAATAGTGTTCTTGAAGCAGCAAAAAATGTGGTCCTTTGGTCCATTCGTAAGTTCGCTTAAAATCTAGTTTTATTAAAGGTTTATTTTGAAGCCTTACCTTCGATATTCATCTAGGTTGGAGTCCAGCGCCAATCTTTGCCTTTTGTTGATTCAAGTACTATTTTATTGATTCTGTGCGCAGCAAATTATTTATATTGACGATGGTTGGATCGAATCTAGGATATAACTGTCCGTGAATCGGACCATATCACACTACGCTGTATATCTCTGTCGTGGCTTACTAAAATCATATTCCTTAAACGAGCTACGAGGACCGCATCTAGGAGCCTTGGTATTGAAAGCATCTTTAAAGGGCCTGCAAATTTGATATTTTTCAGATATTGATTATATTCAAAGCAATATTTTTGTATGTTTTTTAATTTTAATGTTTTGTATCAGACGCCAGAAGGTCAATATTTAATTTAATTTTTTTAAATTATTTGGATGATTTGTATTTTTGAATTAATTATAACAAACGAAAACTATTTACACAATATATACTTCACACCAACCTTAAAACTACTAAGCTGCAAATAAACTAAAACTAAAGTCTTGCACAGGTTGTGTTTATTTATAATATTGAATCAACCCCCGTTTTATTTGCCTACAAAGCTTACACTTAAAAACAATTAAAAAAAAAAAAACTGCTTTATTCACAAATCTGCAATGTATATGTAATGACTGTGCTTTAAACATTTAGCGCATAAATTTAAGTTCAGAGTCACGAAACGCAACGAGATGAGGGTGAAGGTGTTTTGTATGAATAAACATTAGACAAAAATATTTATTTAATATCAATTAAGTGCTTACGGCATGTTTTGTTGACTTTATATATTTATGTGTAAAAAAGATTCTCTATTAAAATAGATTCGTAGCTTAGACATTTCAATTTTAATTTAATTTCAATATTATTATCATTGCCATATTTTGATTTACAATAAATTAGACATTTCTATTTCTGGTCATACATTTTTGAACAACTTATCCGTCCAAACGATAATTGTTCATCGAAACCAGACGAACAGGCGTACAATCAGTCTTATCAATGTATAAATAGTTCGGCATGCCAAAACTACATACCTCATTTGTTTTCTTCCAGTTCAAATATTATCAACCAGACTTGCTAGCTTTAATCTTACTTCAGATGTTGAGAAAGCATTTCCAAACCAAAAAAAAAAGGTTGGCAGAATAGAAAATGTGAAATATATAGTCTTTTTCACGAATATTGTTGTGGAAGTTGCCATTACCCCGAAATATTCTTGTGGAAGTTGCCATTACCCCGAAATATTGTTGTGGAAGTTGCCATTACCCCATGATGCTCTGTAGTTATATTTGATGAGCAAAAAAAAAAATAAAAGGTCGGCAGACTAGAAAATATATACTCTTTTTCACGAATATTCTTGTGGAAGTTGACTTTACCCCAGTGATGACTAAAAAAAGGTCGCCCGAATAGAAAATCCTGAAATACCTTTTCAGAATCATGTCCATTACCCCCAGAAATTTCACTTTTACCCCATTTGGGGTAATTCACCCCGGTTCGCCGACCACTGGTCTAATCTGTCCCATTTAAGGAAGGGAGATGCTACATTACGCACCAACCATCTTGGCATTGGTCTTCTACCTACCGCGTAAAAACTTAACGAATGTATTGTTTGAGTGACGAGGCCACTTGCTAAGGCACTGAGGCACGAAGGCGCTCTATCAGTATGAGATTTGTCCAAGCAAGTCCGCCGCTGACCAGATCTGTTCTGGAATAGTTGTACGAAAGCCAAATCGACAAATCATATCTTTTTGTCGATTAAAATACTGCTCTGATCTATTACTGATCGGTTATTTGCTGTAATGGGTAAGCAACACCATCAGTTCTGTCAAGGTAGGAGTTGATCAATCCGAAATCTTTAATACTGGGGTACATCGGATATGGGGGAAGGCCTGAATAGTAACGAGAGAAAATGTTGCGCAAAATCTTTCTATCGCGTCAGGTAGAATTACGAGCTGTACGATGTGTATTGACACAGTCAGTCGAATAAACGTCTGACCCTTCGATGGCTGTGTCACGATGTATCTATGTGAGAAGAAACTGAAGATCATAAGGCTTATGAGTAAGGATGGCTGCGTCCAGTTTACACTACCAAGTGACCAACGCCCTGTCAACTCTTGGTGTTTTCAACTGGCGAAGACGCGCAAAATACTTTACCGCGTGGAGACAAGTTGTGCATCAAGCTTTGCCTCGATTTGGTTGTTGACGTCCGGTAACATTTAATAACGATAACGTCTCCAAAAGATCACCATCAAAAATGTTTTAAGGGCCACCCCTGATGCGTTTATTCATAATTTAAAAAGATTCATGATTTGTTTTAATACCACTTCCGCATTGATGCCTTTAAAAAAAAAGTTTTGTGTTATCTTTATCTTAAGGCTCCTGCTTCAAGAATATTTTGGAGATCTATTTTATATTCTTATGATGTTATAAGAAATTACCACCTAAAGGTGTTGTTATTCCATCAGCTATTTTACAAAATTAAGTCAACTTTTTTAAGTGGGCAATTAAGATCCGTTCCTGTTCAGAGTCAAAACAGATATCTTAAACATTTAAAAAAGGCTTGGTAGGCAAAAATTTTTAGTTTATGACAACATTTTTTTATCGTGTCATAAAACCGTGTTGTTTGCACTTTAAGTAGTGTTGTTTGCCGTTTGTAGGCCAAATCCTTTAAAAAAATGTGGAAGTGTTCTGTGTTTGACACAAAATAACGGTGCTTATTGTAATAAGACTGTACACCTTTAAAAGAAAATTTCCGCCTAATTATTTTATTGCGTCGTCATTTAAAACATGTTCCGATCGCTAGTTTGTTTGTTGCGATTGTTACATTGTAAACACCCATATTGCGGTCGTTTAGTAATTGGTGCGTCAATGCGAAAATAAAATTACTTAACACTCTAATTGCATATTAATTAATCGCACGGATAGCGTTCATACTTTCCGCATGCCAAATACTTGCTGAATATGCGATTTTTCACACGTAAATAAATATTTTTTTTTTTTGTTAAATGTGGGTAAACATCAATATATTTTGAATTTACTTAAAGACAGACATCTCTAATGAGTAATAAAACCATACAGAGCTAACAAGCGAGTACAATAAAACACAATTAAATGAACAAACGTTGAGACACCAAGAAGTCAATTTAGGTGACAAGAGTCGCATTCCGACTACAGTGATCTCGAGCCCCGAGACAAACCCAAATCGGACCAGACTCAAACAGTTGGGTAACTGGAGGCAGAGGCAGAATAATTAGCACTGCTCATCAATCCACATCGTAAAATCAATTTGCTGCTGTGAACACAAAGTCGGCGCAGTGTACGAGAAAATGTATCGCTAATCAATTGGGCAAATGCGACATTTTTAAGGGGGTGTATTTTTTTGACACGGTCCATTCGATTTTTGCGCCTTAATCCCCATCGTCGCAGTAAACGTTAATGTATACTGTTATTGATGTTGTCGTGGTCAAAAGATCAAAACGACGTTGAGCGCAACAGCAAATTTGTTTTAACACCTTGTAAATTGTTGACATGCTGCCCTGCCTCCTTGCGCAATTAGTTGTACGATCAAATGATCTCTTTCGTTTATTGTTAATACATTTCCGTGCAGAAAAATATAACTTATTTGCCATCATTTATTTTTAGGTGACCGACTGCACTCGGACTACTCATTGATTTTGGGGTCTTTAAGTTCTCTTTCCATATTGGTTTTTTGAGGATATGTAAAAATCCTGCTCTGATGGACTTAAACATACTTTGGATTTGAATTTAACGTTCTCTAAAACCTATTGTAAACATTGTCAGACCACAAGTTCAGACCTTTTTTTGTGTGGTTTATCATTAAAAATGCACTCACTTGCACCATATTTATTCATTTTGGCTCTTAACAAAATGTGGAACACAAAATTTGTTATTTCCAGATATGCGATGCAGCGTAGTGTAATCCGAGAACTAGAGGGATGTTACTAGATATTGGTAACTGTGAAACACTCAAAAGAAAAAAAATATATAAGAAGTGAAAGAAGACTGAGTTCGACTGCAACGATTTTCTTTTTTATATAAGTATATGTTTTTATCGGCAACATAGTAATGTGTACCCCCCCCCCCCCCAGTGGGCATAGCGCCCCAATCTTGTCTAACGCAATGGGTTTGCAAGTTTTCAGGTATTTAGCTATTTGCAGTTAAGAAACGTTGCTTTTTACCTTCTGTATCAAAGCAAACAAACGCCACTCGAAGTTTCATATCCACGACAAATAGGAACATTTTTAAATGGACACTTAAGACCACTTGAATTGCACTTTTTGTTTATTTGTATTATTTTAATACCTTGCACCAATGAAAAAGGTAAAAAGTGCAAGCCGATTTTGAGCATATTTATGTAACAGACAGAAGGAAGCATCTTAAGCAACAAGAACTGAGTGGATATTCACAATACCGTCTGTAAGTATGTAGGTACGAGGCGATCTCGGAAATTATAAGAGCTAGAGGGCAGAGTCTAGATACGAAATAAAAGCTCTGCTAATCTATAGGCAGATTAAGTTTCTTTTAAATTTTGGATAACTGCCTCTGTTTCCGATGTGCCCATGTAATCGGTAATAATAAAATTATTATTAAATTTAGAAACAATGAAAAGGGCCTAAGAAGCTTTAGACATTAATGAAAATCAGCAAAAAATGTATAGAAATGTTAAGAAACACCTGAGATATATTAGATTAAAGTTAAGTCAAGCGTTCAGGCATTTACTCTACACACGTGCGCATACGCGCAAACATAAACACTGACCATCACAATATTTCTAGTTGAGATTTCTCGACTAACGTCATCAAACATTTTTTTAAGTTCGATGACATCGCACCATTATATACACTTTCCAGCTCTATATATTTTAAAATGGTATTTTAAATTGATAAAACGTTCCAGTTGCGATTTCTAGAACTTACTGGATATGTTACAAATTAAGTTATAGCCTCTAGACCTAAGATCAGATGTGCATAAAATTACCTGCAAAGTTGTGATAGCAATATCTGTTTAATAATTATAATTGATTGTTTTTGTTAAAATAAATTAGATTACGTTCTTATATTGTATGAGAAACATTGATTTCTGGCTTCGCCGGATTGAGTATTACATATCTGAATAACAAGGTTTTACCATCTTGATATAAGCTGAGATTATGGTCATATTGTTATTGCTTGTTCGTTCTAATAACATTTCAGGAAAGTTCTCAAAGTGGCAAGTGAAACCGAATCTGAATTGATAGCCGATCTTGCTTACGTAGTGCAAATAGCTTATGAATTAATGCGGCTTAGCCGGCCACTAAATAGAGCGGAAACTAGATAAAAGAGCAGGCATTGCCAAAAACGCGAAAAAAAAATATGAACTTTTGCTGTTTGTTGCGTATTGACTTGGATCCGGGCCTGTGCCCGTGCCCGGGCACATACTCTGGCTCGATTTCGGGCTTTAGAGTACTGGAACTGGTATTGGCTTTATACCGGTTCACCTTGTAAATCAACGCCACATATTACTAAAAATACCAGTGATCGAGTGCTGTTGTTGTTGTTGTCTCTTACTGTTTGTTGTTACTGCTATTCACTTAGCAATCGGCAGACTTGGCCAACATAAGCTGAGCTCGTGAATAACTTCTAATCGCAGTCAACAAAAAAATAAAACAAAAACAAACTTAAGCATAAAAAAAACCGAAATATTGTGTTGAGTAGTTTTCGCCATTTTGTGTGCAATTTTCTTGTTTTTTATAGTATTGCGGATTGCTTGTCTTTTTGTCGAGTTCTTCGAACTCTGCGCTGAAGTACAAAAAAGCTGTTTATGAAATAATCAAATCTGGCCTAAACGATAACGCATATAGCAGAAGATACCTAGCCAAAAGAGCAAGCGAAAATGAGCGATAAAGAGACTGTAAGAAAAAGATACGAGAGGTTCGAGGTACGACATATGTATATAGTTCAAGCGTGAATTCATTGCGGAAGCTTTATTTATGAATGTTTGTGTGATTTTTTTTTTATTGTTTTTTGTTTTTGTACATACATCTTCTGGTTTCATTTTAGGTGAAAAACGTGCACAAACGAGCCGGGTCCGTTGCTCGTAGCATTTTGCCTGTTGACCGAATTGTTTTGTCGCAGCGCTCTTTGTGGCAGATGTGTCTTGAAATAATAATACAAAATGAAATAAAAAATGCTCATACGTCATTTCGCAAGAAGAAGTCTTTATTCAATTTATTGCGCAGAATTTTGAATTTTGTATAACCGGCTGCTTGGACTTTTCGTTGTATTTTGATGCTCGTTTAGTTCATTGTTTTTGCCCGGAACTCAGGGTTGCTGAGTTTCTTGACACCGTCACAGAGTTCCTGATTGTCAAAATACATATTAATTTTTGTTAGCTAAATTAATTTTTTTTTCAACACATAAATGTGCGAAAGACACCTGTAAGTGGATTCACATTAGAACAGAGCCGCAGCTGCCCTCTAATACAGCTACAGTTCACGTCGGTATGCTTATGTCCAGCAGCTCTTTAAGCTTGCTGGCCTTGAGCTTTACCGCATATTTCTGCATTGAACCTGTTACAGTGCCTTTCGACCATTTCAAAAATTCTGACTATTGCAGCCGCACCCTGAGCGCTTTCCATTTTTATGCCATTTCCATTCCATAAACGCCTTTCTACTCAATTGCAACCAGCTACTATCCAGTAGCAGCAGCAGCAATAATTAATTAATTGTCTTGGCTAGCACGCTTTGCTATTGACAATATTAAGTTGAAACTACTTATGATATTTTCTGAAACAGACCCTGGTTTCAACTAAATTAACAATCTACTACACAGATTAAGATATGTCACAATAACAAACATTTGGTGGGGGGGTTATTATAGAGCAAGTGAGTGAATGTCAGCTGATCCGATTGGATAGTGCAGTTTCTTTTAGAAACTACATTCATTCCTATTACAATTTCTGTTAGCTGTTATACACACATATTTATATACACTCATAAAAATAAATAAAAAATTCAGATTCGTGTCAAAAATAACCTATCCGTCAGTTTCCTGATCTAAGCAAAACCGTGCTTCATTAAAGTAACTAGAATTACTTGACTTAAATACGTTAATAGTAGATAAAGTAATTCGTTTAAGGATCGTTTCAAGTAATCTGTTCAAGAATTCTGTTCAATTCAGATTCATGTCCAATATTGTATAAAATCGTCACTTATCCTGATCTTATCTTTAATCAATCCCAGTGTTTTTGAAAAAATCGCTCCATTACTAATTTTCCTTTTTATTATACCAGGAACCCATTAAAAATGGGTAAAATGGTATAATAGTTTTGTGCAAAAGTATGTAACTGGCAGAAGGAAGCATCTCCCCACCATCAATTATATATATTCTTGATCAGCATCAGCAGGTGAGTCGATATAGCCATGTCCGCCTGTTCGTCCGTCCGTCCGTCCGTCTGTCCGTCTGTCCGTATGTATGAACGCGTCGATCACAGAGACTATTGAAATATATTAAGTACATTTAAAATTATATGCCTTGCTTCGAAGCTAGAAAATTCATCCAGTTTATAAGAAGTGCTTCGGCTTGTTAACTTGGAAACCTGTCCATGCAACTAAATTGCGTCCTTGGCCTTCACACACATTTCGAATACAATCTGGCCTCAATCGAGTTTGGGTCTGGGTCGGGCTTGCCGTAAGGTTTTGGCTAGGGGCTTTGGCCTCTGGGTCGCGACCGTCCTTCTGTCGCCGGACGTTTTTAGTTACTTGACATGTGCACGTTGTTTTGGACAGACGTTTCATTGTTGCTCCCTTTTTATTATACTCTGAACGCAGAAAATCGGCAAAAAGTGTATAAAGGTTATATGTAAATGTATGCAACAGGCAAAGGAAGAATCGTTGACCCCTAAAAATATACACATACGAAAACAGTATCAACAGCTGAGTCGATATAGCCGTGCACGTCTTATTGTCTGTGCGTTTGTCCGCAATGTGTGAACGCGTCGATCTCAGACAGTGAGACTTGAAACTTGAAATATAAGCTCTCATAAGACATAGGCAGATCATACTATCGAAAGCTCTTCCGATATCCAGATGTTATCGATAACAATTAAATCTTGATTTTTAAAAACTACAACTTCTTTCAAATCTGTCATTTAATAAAAATCGGTTAAAAACACCGAAGATATTGAAGATTTTAAATTTTCTGTCGCACGCCATAGCAAATTCAGGGTATCTCATAGTCGAGTCATCCTTACTTGAGCCTTCTTACATTATTTGTTTACTGTTGCTGCTATTTTCTTGTTTTACGTGCTGAGCCCAGTAATCTCAATTGTGGGACTCAATCGTTGCTTTTTAGTTCATATAGTTTCTTGCTTTTATTGTTTTTACGTTAATATTGTTATTGTAATTTATTGATTCGGATGCTACGTGAGTGTTATTGAAAATGGTAATTTTTTATACCCTGAACCCATTAAAAATGGGGAAAAAGGGTATAATGGTTTTGTGCAAATGTATGTAACAGGCAGAAGGAAGCATCTCCGACCCCATAAAGTATATATATTCTTCATCAGCATCAACAACCGAGTCGATATAGCCATGTCCGTCTGTCCATCCGTCCGTCTGTCCGTCCGTATGTATGAACCCGTCGCTCTCAGAGTCTTTAAGAGCTAGAGCCTCCAGATTTGGAACTTAATCTCGACTAGTCCCTAGGCAGTACAAGTTTGTTTTCGATTTTCGATAACTCTTTCCGTTTCCGATATACAAATTTGGAAAACTTTGAGACGGCGTTTGAAAGATTAAACAAAATAATGATATTCTGTGATTTTTATTCAAATCGGCTGTGAAACACCGGAGATATGCAACCTTGAAGTTGAGTATGCAGTATGCATACATGTATGTATGCACATACACAAGTATAGGGCTCAGGGTATCGTCTATTCGGGATTTCTCGACAAGAGCCTTCTTACTTGTTTTATGTTACTGTCATTTGTTGTCAGTGCAGTTGTAGCTCCACATAGCTATGCCACAACACCGTCACCCACATAATTATTATGGCGTGTCCGTCCTCTTTGTTTGTCCGGCTATTTATCTTTCTCGAAGTGACTGTTAATTTTATTTATTCAAACATTGAACTTATATTTGCTTGAGAATGAGCAAAAGGTGTTGAAAAGCACGTGTCGTTTGATGACGAGACAATTGCTCTGCCAGCAAATCGACGGCTGTTGCGTCGTTTTTATACTCCGAAACCTAAGGTAGAAGCGTAAAGTGGTTTCATGCAAAGTCCGCATACCTCTTTTTGCAAACCAATAAAAAAGGAAGGAAGGAAAAAGGAAGTTTTTGCAACTTTGAACAGCAAGACTTATTAAATTTTGGGGACAAGAAAAAACTTGAAATCATTTATTAGAGCTAGAGTCATTAAATTGGGAAAACATATTTCAACTAACGTGCGTTTATAAACTCCTGTCCCTAAAATTGATTCTACAGTTTTAAAGATGGGGTAACTAATACTCAAAGCGTAGTAACTAACAAAGTCCAGAATTAGTTGAACCCTGTTCACTCCTTAACGCTTCTATTTTTGCAAATGAACCAATTTCGAATTTTCTCCATAAAGCCTTTTCAATCGTTTAAGTATTTCGCATATTTTGGTGTTTACTTTATGAATAAACACATAATAAATCGCTAAAATTTTTATTCGGAATAAAGTCTATTGAGTTTGTGACCAAATTTCCAGGGCCTTTTTGTTGCCTTTTATATAATTTGCGCCGAATTATCCCATTTATTAATTTTTTTACATTATTTATATAAATAAAGATTAAGATATATATTCATATAAATATAAATGTATGTGGGTATGTTTCGGCACGCGTTTGGTTTACAATTGATGTCATTTAAGTTCGCCTTTCGCCAAAGAAAAAACATGTGTTCGTTTAAAATTTTAGTATTTCAATCGATTTTGGATTGACTTATTACTATACTATAAGGAAACATTTTTTAAATTAACTTTTAATCTGCAATCTATTAATGACAATAGGAAAATAATTTATTTTCTCCTGTCGCTTCCATTTAATCATAATCTTTAAAAGGGCCAATTGCCAGCACGAGAAGTGAAAAAGCGATTAAACGAACGATTGTTCATCGCACCATAAAAACGCTACTTTTGCGCCAAACTTTTCCAAACCGTTTGCCAGCTGATATCGATGGCAAAGTTTTGATCGCAAAGCCTTCCGCGATTGGCACAAAGTCGAAACTGCGACGCAACGTTTAATTGAATAATGAAAATTAAACAATTCCGCTTGCCTTTGCTAATGGCATGGGTATTGTGCTGGGACTGTAAGAAAAGCTTTTGATGTGGATGTGGACATAGATTGGCAGTTCACATATCGAGCACTTAGCGAGACAACGCTAATGCCCTCTAATAGAGCACGAATACAAAGTGATATCAATTGAAACATGCAAACTAACCGAAACGAGAAAATACAAAAAAAAACAAGTGTTTTCACGTTGCAATCGGACGAAACCGACTGCGGTATACTTTGATACCAGTATAAAAACGGGTGGTGAGTACGTGTTGCATTAAACTTTTTACGAAGATCTTTTGTGAAATTCACTAGCCACATTGCCACCGAGTTTGGTGACTAGCATTTCCAGTTTTGAATGGCGGCGGGCTGGGAGCGGCAGGTGTGGGCGTGGCATTTATTTTAATACAGACTTTCCGAGACGGTCATCAGGTATCTTCTCACCAAATTTGGTGACTCTAGCTGATCAAATGTAGAAAATATTTGTTTTATCGGTTTGCACCTCGACGGGTATCGACTTGCTATCGATTCCTTAGTCGGTCTGACAAACAAATGAACCTAAATATTTGCAAAGTTTCATGGGTCTAACAATTAATGTGTCGAAAAAAGTTGCTTTTATACGGACAGACGGACACTGCACAAAACCAATATTCTCTTTTTCTTTGGTATCAGAGTGTAAAAACTACCATAAGCGAACAAATTAGCCCACAACAAAAAAGTAAAACTTTAAAATATAATGCTCCTTTGAAGGGGCAAATAAACGATTATCGCAGACAATTAAAATCTCGTCTACAGCGAAAACTAGCTTCTATCTTTTTTAACTCAAAACTTTGGGGGAAAACATGCATTGACATTTTGTCTAAAGCGACCAAGAAATTCGCAATGTTACAAGTCTTTAGCATAGCGGGTATAAAAAAAAAGTTGCGTTCATACAGACAGACAACACAAAGCAATAACAATAAGCTCTTTACCTACTGTATTAGAGTACAATTAGAGCTGATCAATTAAATATTCCCCGCAACTACTCCCCTTAACGTTTCCTATTGCAAAATGGTGTTAATTGCAATTTACATACAATCAAACCTTTCGTGCAATATATACCGTGGAAAATTTCAAACGTATATGTAAATTATAACAATAGCATTTTATTAGAGATATTCTGTAAAGCTAATATTTGAGTTTTTTTTGCCACTTAGGCGCACTACAAAAAAACTCTAATGTTTTTTTGAGCTTTTTATACGATGATACCGAACGTAAAAGTATATTGGCATTGGTATAGTGGCATCTTTGGAGGATGTTAATTAAGTGGTCCTAGCTGATAAAATATGCAAATTATGTGTGCTTTTATCGATTGGCACCTCGAGGTGTTTCGATTGTTATCGACTCGATATCGATTTCCCAGTCCCCTTGTGGGCGTAGCGCTCCAAAATTGGTACTTAGCCTGACGAACCCATGGACCAAGATGTTTGCAAAGTTAAAGGTCACTAGCCTTATTACTTTAAAATGTTGTCACAATTACAAATATTGTATAACCTGAGTTGACTGGGTAGGAAAAAAATGCGATTTTGCAAGGGTAACCATAAATAACCTTAATTACATTGTATATAGCTTTTACATTATCTTACATATTTTGAGTTTTTGTTTTATTTGCTAGATTTTTTTTAGTTGTTAAAGCGATTGTTTTAGGTATTGATTGATAAGTTATAAAATAAAAATTCCTAAATAATTATTCTGGGTGCTTATTAGTTTTAACACAAATCCACTGAATGATGTGTATTGTTTTGGAATAATGGCTGTAGTTATTGTCTGAGCTGGAGAAGGCGAGAGGCACCTGGTCGACTCGTCTCATGTTTAATTTGTTGCAATAATATTTGTATTTTTATTTTTCAGATACTTACCGTTTAATACACATTAAATACGACTCAAACGAGGCTTTTTAAGCACCTGTGCTAATTTTCCCTCCATTGTCTGGGCCAACTTAGGGTAAACTGGCGTTCAAAGCGACGGAGCGATGAAAACGACGAAACGTTGCGCAAATAACAAATAAATATGTAAATAATGGAACAAAATATTTTCCAAGCTTTTAAATAGAGCTACGTCAATTTGTTGTACCTGTTGCTGCTGCTGTATTCATACCCTGATCCCATTATATAAATAAAAAAATAGGGTATAATGATTTTGTGTATGTACAAATGATGTACACATGATGTAACAGAAAGATGGACGAATCTCCGATCCCATTAAGTATATTTATTCTTGATCACAATTAACAGCCAAGTCGATTTAGCCATATCCGCCTGTCCGCCTGTCTGCCTGTCCGTCTCCGTCAGTCTGTTTGTTCCTATGTCTACTCTTACGGACGTACTTGTAATGCCTAGGGATCAAGGTATATTTTAATCGAGCTTCTCAACTAGCAACTTCTTGCTTATTGTTGCTGGTGTTGTAAGTGTTAATGGTGTTGGCGTTGCTGTGTGACAGTCGCTGCTTAAGCCCGCGAAAGTCATCCATTGCCATAATGCACTCGAGCTAAATCGGAAAACTCGGACTGAATACAAGTACAAATATGCTTTTTACCCATATGACAAATATATATAATAATAATATATAAATATAATCTCATCATCATGGGCTGAATTTGAGATGGTTCGAGTTTTAGTTCAATAAAACCAAAATTATAAATTTGCGCAAAAGTCAGAATATAATACAAAAGCAACTACGTCTTAAGCATATTGATGTTAATAAAATAGAAAAGCATGGTTAAATTTATAATTAATTGTCTACATAAAAAATTATAAACTTGGCCTCATTATACCCTGATCCCATTAAAAATGGGAAAAAAGGGTATAATGAATTTGTGCAAAAGTATGTTACAGGCAGAAGGAAGCATCTCCGACACCATAAAGTATATATATTCTTGATCAGCATCAACAGTCGAGTCGATATAGCCACGTCCGTCTGTCCGTCCGTATGTATGAACGCGTCGATCTCAGAGACTATAAGAGCTAGAGACTCCAGATTTGGAACTTAAGCTCGCTCGCCTAATCCCTAGGCAGTACAAGTTTGTTTTCGATTTTCGATAACTCTTCCCGTTTCCGATATACACGTGGGATCGATAACAACAAAATCTTGAATTTGGAAAACTTTGAGATGCCATTTGAATTATAAAACAGAATAATGAAAATCTGTGAAATTTATATTAAAATCGGTTAAGAAACACCGGAGATATGGGACATTGAAGTTGTGTATGCAGTATGCAGTATGCGCGTACACACACACACACATACTTGCAAGCACTGACTGTACGCGTAAAGTATCAGGATCAGGGTATCGTCTAATCGGGATTTCTCGACTAGAGCCTTCTTACTTGTTTTAATTTATTGTCTACATAAAAGATTTATTTTGTTAAAGTAGTATTGTGTTGTGCAAGTGTATAAAGGAATTTGCCCTTGTTGGGCAATTAATTAATATATGGTACATTTCGAGAGCTTTGTTACAATAAGAGCAGAGAGTAACGGTAGGGAAACAATATGTAAATAAAAAATGAAATAATATAGTTTAGATTTGTGTGTCCGAGTCGGATTCTACTGAATTTAATTTGGTCAATAAGTTATATTAAACTGTCTTTGTCGCGAAACAGTGACTTGTAAAACAATAAAAGTTAATAAATTTGTTTATGTCTAATGGATTGTCATTCTTTTCGGTGGGTAGTTTTTTTTTTGGGTATTTTGTTTTGCTGTTTTATTTGCTTAATCGTTTCCTTTTATTCAGAAGTAATAGATTTGGTGTTTAATATTGGTTATTGCGTTAAGTAAGGAGTTTGAGTGAGTATATAACATATTAGCTTGTATTTTTGCTGACATAAACACATAAGGTGAGACTTTCAATGGATTATTTTCCCATCACTTTTCCATACAGGGTACTTCATGCAACAAGTGCAAAATATTTGGCATATTTAAAATTTTTCTTGTTCCGTATTAATAAAATTATTTTATAACTTACAATATAGTAGACGCTCGAAAATTAAAACAAGTTGGTTCTTAGGGCGGTTCCAATTTCTGAAAAGCTATAAATTCCTGAAGTATTTTTTTAAATGTCACAAAAGACAATATATGGCAATTTTTCTAAATATATTCGGGTGAAGAGTTATTTTAATGAAAGTTTTGTTTTGCCTGCAACGTTCAAGAAAAAAATGTTTTATTTATACCTACATTTGTATTTTAGCAAAAAAATGTCAAAATAACATTTCCTCAGAATTCATTTCATTAACAGTTTATCTTGCTTGAAGTAAAAATATGTTATGTGATTTTTTTTTCCATTTCTGGATATACAGCGATAAGCAAGGACTTATACTAGTTTGCTTTCTGGTTTGTGTTAATGCGGCATTCAAGATGCAATTCATTGTTGCTAGACGTTTGGAGCAACAATAATCGAAAAGAAGTGACTGTTGTGTTTTTTCAAGAATTGGTGACAGCAACGTTAATTAAAAACAGCATCATAAATTCAATTCAAAAGTGAAGCAGCTTAATTGTTAAGTCAAATATAACTTACGAAAGATGCTTCTTTTGATGCATGCTGCTTCAGTTGCAATCGAAAAATCAGGTCAAAAAGAACGATGAGCAACGAAAACCAGTCATCGCACGACAGTAAAAGTAATACATGAGAATACAAAGACAACGAAATCAACATTGAACTATAAAATGGTATGCTACCTGTATAGCATACACAAATTAAAACAAGTAAGAAAGCTCTAGTCGAGAAATCCCGACTAGTCGATACCCTGATCCCTATACTTTACGCGTACAGTCAGTGCTTGCAAGTATGTGTGTGTAGGTGTACGCATATACTGCATAATGCACACACAACTTCAACGTCCCATATCTCCGGTGTTTATTAACCAATTTCAATAAAAATGTCAAAGATTTTCATTATTTTGTCTAATGTTTCAAATGCCGTCTCAAAGTTTTCCAAACTCAAGATTTTGTTGTTATCGATCCCATGTGTATATCGGAAACGGGATGAGTTATCTAAAATCAAAAACAAACTTGCCCTGCCTAGGGGTTAGGCGAGCTTAAGTTCCAAATCTGGAGTCTCTAGCTCTTATAGTCTCTGAGATGGTCGCGTTCATACATACGGGCAGACAGACAGACGGACATGGCTATATCGACTCGATTGTTGATGCTGATGAAGAATATATATACTTTATGGGGTCGGAGATGCTTCCTTCTGCCTGTTACATACATTTGCACAAAACCATTATACCCTTTTTCCCCATTTTTAATGGGTTCAGGGTATAAAGAGGGATCGATATTTAGAAACAGTTTTATTTTGCCAATGTCTAACAAAATGCTCCAAAACTCCAAGTCATAACTCTGCAGTTTTTATAGTGCTAATTCATTAGGGAAGAATATAAAAAAAAACGTGAGAAAAAATAAACAATCAAGTTGGATTTTATAAAGTAATTGTTCTTAAGAATTAAATGTTCATTGTTATCTAATTTAAAGTTGATTTTTAATAAAACGAATTGTTTTTTGCTTCAGAAACTCTTATTAAATATAAAATGAAAATACTCACAGATTTTTCATCTTACAAGATTTTTTAAAGCTTTATTTTATATATATACCCAATTTTTGTGTGCACAGTTTTCTAAGGAATGTATCTTTAGTGTAAAAAAAAAGAGTTAAGTCATTGGAAATGTTTCCTGCTGCCCGTTACAAGCTTTTGCACAAAAATATTATACCTTTCGGTACTAAAATAGGGATCGATATTTTTAATAGACGGTTACTCAAGATTAAGAATTTTTAATATGAAGAGTACGAATAGAACTTTTGTTGCAAAGATTAAATCGATTTTATGGATTTCCCAGCCTCCACTAGGCATGTCATCCAAATCTTGAATCTATATCAGACCAGCCCATAGAACAAAATATTTGCAAACTTAAAAGTCTTTTGCATCAAGTGTGTCAAACAAAATTGCAGTCGGACGGCCAGCATAAATATACTCGTACCTTCGGTATCAGTGTTAAATAAAATACAATTATAATGCAAAAGTTAATTTAAGTTATGTTTTTCCTCAAAAGATCAATAAAAATCGACTATAACAACGGTATTACTTTGTTCACACAGGAATTTTGTGTGTAAAATTTAATGTTTTTCAAACAATAACTTAAATAAACTGGCAAAAATGCATCCTCTTAATTGGCCGCACAAATAACGCAAAGAATATAACATTCAAGTGAGTCATTAACAGGCCAAAACAGCAGTTGCTTCACATAAGCCAAGGAGTACATATTGATTGGCACTATTTTTATTTTAAGGTCGTGACCGTTTGATATTTTCTGCATTGCTGCACGCGCTGTATGCACCGTCTTTGCTCCGATGGGCAGGCCAATGGCCCCGCAACAACCATGTTATCCTTTGGTACTATAAACTGCGATGAGACACACCCAAAGAATGTCGCACCCTTTCCAAAATCTTTTGTTTAGCTCGATTCCAGTTCGTCTGATTATTTTTATTGTGTCCTTCCGTCTGTCCGTGTGAGCCCAACTTTTTTCGACACCCTTAAACCTGGAGACTTGAAACTTTTTAAATATACTCGTCCATGTGTACGTTACATTAAGCGCTGCGACCAGTGAGGAAAATCGATAACAAACCAATACACCTCGGGATGCAAATCGATAAAACACACTTATTTTTATCATTTTAACAGATAGTGCCATCATAATTGGATCATATTTACGCTGATGTCCCTCCAAGATCAGACTCTTTGCAACCAGAATGTTTACCACCTGTTTTTTTTTTGTTTTTTTTTTTTTGTTGCTGATTTTAGAGTATTCCGCAGTCGGTTGTGTTCGAATGTAACATTTTTATTTTTAATTTTTTTTGTTGCCGCTTTTTACGCGACGCTTTTTTATACCAACAATAAGATTTTTTTTGCAAGGCCGTTTGTGTGTCGTTTTGCATTATCATTAAAAGCCAACTTTTATATTTGTTGCTTCTTTTGTTGTTGTCACTCCTGGTAAAAGTGTTGTTTTTGTGATTGCGCAAGTCTTTTCAAACTGGCCCAGTTTATTGCGTTTTATTGGAGCTCAATTTGTGCCATCACGTCTCATAAGGCCTCAGATACACACCCAACGCAGACTCAACTGAAACCATTGGGCCTGGCCTCTGGGCGCTGCTCTGCGTTTACAATTGTGATCTTGATATTGTGAATGCATTCAATGCAGTTTATATATTGATAATCAATGTTATCTATAAGAACTTTCAAGTACTTTTTAAATCGTTGCGCATAAGCATCGAAACATTTTATATCTATTGATTTTTATATCGTGAACCCATTGAAACCCCTATTAAGTATATATATTCTTGATCAGCATTAACATGTATGTTTGACCGCTTCAATCTTAGAGACTATAAGAGCTCGAGACTATTAGCCCTAGGCAGATAAGTTGGCTTAAAATTTTCGATAACTCTTCACGTTTTCGACAAGCGCATGCAATCGAAAACAATAAAATCTTGAATGTGAGAAAGTGAGTATATCGCCACACTGCGTGACGCTAGCGAAAAAAACCCATGTTTTTTGTTTTTTTCTTTAGCTTGTACAAAATAAAAAAAAGATGCGTTTTCATACAGTGTGTAGCAAGTACTTTGTTTGATGCAGATCCAAACATTTGTGCATGTTCTCTCTTAAAATATTTCTTTTATTGAAAAAAAAGTTGGTTGACTCAACTATCTGATAGCACAGTGTGCATTGCCATTGATTTATAAAATGTTTTGAAAAGAAAGCACTTACCGAACCGTCGCACATTTTATTGGCAAATTAAACACAAACAAATTTTTCTTATTGTTTACAATGTAAACTTTACATGAACCCAAGCCAACAACCAATTCCACTGACGCCGGCTGACGCAATAACAATTTGCTTATCAAAGATCGAGGAATGAGCAAAAGCCACTAAAAAACAAGTAAGAAGGCTCTAGTCGAGATATCCCGACTAGACGATACCCTGATCCTTATACTTTATGCGTACAGTCAGTGCTTGCAAGTATGTGTGTGTGTGTGTGAACGCGCATACTGCATACTGCATACACAACTTCAATGTCCAATATCTCCGGTGTTTCTTAACCGATTTCAATAAAATAAAATAAATTTCACAGATTGTCATTATTTTGTCAAATGTTTTAAACGCCGTCTCAAAGTTGTCCAAATTGAAGATTTTTTTGATATCGATCCCATGTGGATATCCGAAACGGGATGAGTTATCGAAAATCAAAAACAAACTTGTACTGTCTAGAGATTAGGCGAGCTTAAGTTCCAAATCTGGAGTCTCTAGCTCTTATAGTCTCTGAGATCGACTGACTCATACATACGGACGGACGGGCGGACAGACAGACAGACGGACGTGGCTATATCGACTCGGCTTTCGATGCTGAGCAAGAATATATATAATTTATGGTCGGAGATGCTTCCTTCTGCCTGTTACATACATTTGCACAAAACCATTATACCCTTTTTCCCCATTTTTAATGGGATCAGGGTATCAGGGGATCAGTTATCGAAAATCGAAAACAAACATGTACTGCCTAGGGAATAGGCGAGCTTAAGTTCCAAATCTGGAGTCTCCAGCTCCTATAGTCTCTGAGATCGACGCGTTCATACATACAGACGGACGGATAGACGGACATGGCTATATCGACTCGACTGTTGATGCTGATCAAGAATATATATACTTTATGGGGTCGGAGATGCTTCCTTCTGCCTGTTACATTCATTTGCACAAAACCATTATACCATTTTTTCCCATTTTTATTGGGATCAGGGTACTAAAAGAAGGACTAAACGCAATGGGACTATATGCTATACAACTTATGTATGAGTAAATGAGAACAGTAACTCTTAATACAGGCATTATAAAAACATGCGCACAAATTTCTTTAAAACAGTGCAGAGAAAAGTGTACCCATTTCCACAGTGAATTTATTCATTTGACCTCAAGCATGCCAATACTTGAAACTGTTAGCCTGTAATTAAAAAACTGCATAGGAAAACATCCATTTGTTGGCATATGTAGATTTCTCTACCTATAAATTGTAGAAAAGTAGTTAAAGTTCACAACATGGATAGGTCTAAAAGTAACCCACATACATATAGTAAAATAAATGAAAAACATATTCCAGTTTTAGAGCCATCTAATAATTCATTAGAGTCTGCTAGACATTATAACATTGTGTTTTTCTTTGCTCTTCAAAATTACGCGTACAGCCAAAATGCTACGACCGATACAGCTTTCGCTGCAAATTCAAGATTGATTCACGCTTACATGTTTCTGATTTGGATTCATATCTTAATTAAGAGCGATCTTTGTCTTCATTTGTGTTGCGGGGTGCTGGGGAGGTTTTAGATATTTATGTCGCACTCGGTATCAGCAGTCAGTTCGGCCCGCTTTGAATCATTAGCCAGTTGAAGCAGAGCCATCAATCTTTCAATTACTTTTGGTTTTGGCTGCGTACTTTCGACAAGCTGAAATAGCGCCACCAACAGCTCCACCAGCGGCGATGGCGGCGACACCAACAAGTCTCTGTTTATAAACCGGTAAGCGGCTAACGTTGGCTCAGGCTGCTATTCAAACGACTAGAAACCGCTTTGGGGCGGCTTAAACTAGAATCGCTCAACGGCATCGGAACGTGGCCGAATAGGCGATTTCTTGCTTGTCTTTTGAATCCCGGCCAAACTAGCAGCAGTACATTTACATATGCTATGTTAAGAGGGTGGTCAGCAAACATCTCCATCATAGTTGATTTAGGCGCCTTTGTGCAAAAGAGCAAGCTAAAGCTGGATAAAAAACCAAAGTGGTGCATTAAGCCGACACCGACACCAAAAGTCATGTGCACTTGGACGGACGCACCCAGTGTGCGTATACGATCCAAAAACGAAACGGCAACAAAAACGATTGGCAGAAACTTGGCGTAACTCAAACGCAGCGTATTTTGAATGGAGGTTAAAAGCCAGTGCAGTCTATAAATAAATCTTAAGCTGCATGGCCTCTTTTAATCGCCTCAAATCGGTGCGGTTTGTTTGCTTTACGATATAGTAATAAACGAATCGACATGAAACCAAACCAATCGAAACGCTTTGAGTATGCGTGTGTACAAAAATACTCGCAACCCATAGCATTTTCACATTATTTGTATACTATTCAGCCAATGAAGATTTGTCTTAAGAATATCATAATATTATACAAGTGAATTAACCTGGCCGAAAATAACCTTTCAGACAGTATGTGCACAAGCAACTTGTTATACCCTGATCCCATTAAAAATGGGGAAAAAGGGTATAATGGTTTTGTGCAAATGTATGTAACAGGCAGAAGGAAGCATCTCCGACCCCATAAAGTATATATATCCTTGATCAGCATCCACAGCCGAGTCGATATAGCCATGTCCGTCTGTCCGTCTGTCCGTCCGTATGTATGAGCCAACCGATCTCAGAGACTATAAGAGCTAGAGACTCCAGATTTGGAACTTAAGCTCGCCTAATCCCTAGGCAGTACAAGTTTGTTTCCGATTTTCGATAACTCTTCGCGTTTCCGATATACACATGGGATCGATAACAACAAAACCTTGAATTTGGAAAACTTTGAGACGGCATTTGAAACATTAGACAAAATAATTAAATTCTTTGACATTTTTATTGAAATCGGTTAGACGGGATTTCTCGACTAGAGCCTTACTTGTTTGTTACTTGTTTTATTTTCTAGTTTCTAGTTTCTATTGGGTTGAATATTGCAATATCGAGTCAGGAAGAGTGCAATAGAATATTCTTGAGCAGCACTTAGAAGGGAATCTGTACTAATTATAAAACATAATTCCAGTTTGTGCTGCATAATTTACTTAATTTGAATGTTCCATATCTCCAGTGTTTCTCAACCGATTTCAATTTCACAGATTGCCATTATTTCGTCTTATGTCTTAAACGCCGTCTCAGAAACACCGGAGATATGAAACATTTAAGTTAAATGAAGTATGCAATATGCACGTACACACACACACACACACACACAAATTCTTGCACTAACTGTACGCGTTAAGTATTGGGTCCAGGGTATTACATTAAAATTAACTGCAACCGAATTTTATTAGTAGCTGAACAGCTTAGTTGCCCGCTCACAAGAGACTTAAGGTTTAGGTACCGTCACTGTAAGCTTAAACAGGAAAATATTTTATGGTAATTTTCATGTCTTACATTTCTAGTCAAAGCATACAAACGATTATCAGCATTTTAAAATCAACTTGCGGTATATATCTATAAACGAGTTTTTGGAAATCCAGTGTTCATACATTAAGTATAGAAATCATATAATCGTCATACATTAAGTATAGGAATCCTTGGATCAAAATTAAAATATTTAGTTCAAAGTTTTCATGAAATCAGTTGATTAAAGTTCAAAGTGCACTTAAATCCTGAAAAAAACGAGTACTTACGAATAACGAACTTCCATGCAACGATCTATATTTACAGAAAACTGCATTTCGTTATATATTTCAGTGTGTTTTGCTCTCTTAAACGAAATTCCCTAAAGCGAATATTTCTCTAGAGCGTTTTTATTTCGATTATTGTTTCTGATATAACTTGAATGCATTCAAATCCGAAAGCGAGACATTAACACATTTTTTGCGTAAGTCGTTTTATTTTCGTGTTCTTTGTGTATCCTCTGATCTCAGCTGTACAATTTGTTGTTGCAACAGACGGCGTCGGTATAATTTGTTTTTGGCGACTTGCAAGCACTAATATTAAATTTTGTTCGTTGACTTTACTTAATATATTTTTGTGGTGTATCAAAATACAAGCGTTGTGTTTTATTGCAAAAACAAAATACAGGCTGCGTGCGCCCGTGGGTGAAGTTCGAGGCAAGACAGCAAAATCAAGGGAAAACATAAGTTTATTGTGAATTTTTTCTTTCACGAAGTGTTTTCTTGTCCCTTTGAGAAGCATGGAAGTCAACCTGTATTTATTTATTTATTTCTGAAAGAAACTTTTGCGAAATGACATGACTATACACTTCGAAAAATATTAATTGAGTAAGTACACTAATAACGACACCAGGACGACAACGCACTCAGATCCGACTATAGTAAGTTACACGGAGATGCATCGTTATAAGTTAAACATAACTTTACATCATAAGCAAAACATACACGTATATGCACAAGAGTTAGTTATTATCGCTGGAAGATCGTCAATAAATAGCTTAAATGGCAAGGGTCCAAGGTGGCTCCGGAACACCAAAAGTCACAAAAAAAGATTTGAATACAGACAAGTTATCCGAAAGCAACGATTGGAGGTTTGTACCTATGATCGTGAGCATACCTTATCTTAACATAGTGGCCACAAAGTGTCCCGGAACCTTGCCTCCTTAGCTAATTCGGTTGTTGATGTAGGTGTTTTAATCAGGCTCACTTCTTGGGAACCAGTGATCTTAAGAGCAACATCAACGAAGACGCACTTCTATCTGCTTTTTAATTAACATACATTGATACAATGTATGTATGTATATGTACGTTGCTTTATCGTTAGATTATTGTTTTGCGCAACTTTTCCATGTGTTTTCATGCCTATGATTTGTATAGCCACCACAAACCACTATTTTCCGGCACAAGGCGGCATTGGAAGCTGGGAGCTGGCCATGTGATAATTGCTTGCGCTTATCTTAAGGCACTGTGTTGGACTGACAAGCTTGACTAAAGATGTTGTTTTCCATTATTAATTGATAAAATTAGATATATATATATATATATATATATGTATATATGCGTAGATGTGTCGCAACAGTCATATTAATAACACTCATGTGGATGAAAATTTTAAGCCATAGAAACAAAACGTTACAGCCAATGATTAAATTTGCTTTAACGTTGCCTGAAATAGTGAAATGTCTCTTGTGTGAACACTAGAGATCTGCACGAATGTCGAACACACAATGCGTCAAATATATTCAGTGTTATAGAATGCCACAAAAAAAAAACAAGTAAGAAGGCTCTAGTCGAGAAATCCTGACTTGGCCCTGAACCCTAAACTTTACGCGTACAGTATTTTTGCGAGTACTTCACTTAACTTCAATGTTCCTAATCTCCGGTTAACCGATTTCAATAAAAATGTCACAGATTGTCATTGTTTTGTTTAACGTTCAAACACGGTTTTTTTTTGCAAATTCAAGATTTTGTTGTTATTGATCCCATGTGAATATCGGAAACGGAAAGAGTTATCGAAAATTTAAAACTAACTTGTACTACCTAGGGATTAGGTGAGCTTAAGTTCCAAATCTGGAGTCTTTAACTCTTATAGTCTCAGAGATCGACTGACTCATACATACAGACGGACGGACAGACGGACATGGCTATATCGACTCGGCTGTTGATGCTTTATGATGATTATAGGGTCGGAGATGCTTTCAACATCCAATCTCGTGCCTTGGCTGACCATTTTTATACCATGAACCCATTGAAAATGAACCCATTATACCCGGTATAAGAAATGACGATATGAACAAAGTATCAATTAGTTGCTGTCGTTGCGACCGTGGTATAATGGACTAGTCACTGCTATAGAAACATTATCTATAGAAAATCGAACATAATCATAAACATTTATGAAAATAGGTAACTTGATCTCGAAATAAAAAAGAAAGAATGATAGCAAGAATAAAAACCAGTAAGAAGGTAATAAAAGGAGAAGTTCGTAATTCTAATCATGCTAATAGTTATCAAAATAATAATTATCAAACTAAATAAAATAAGACAAAAGTAAGCCGTTTAATAATTTAAATAAATAACATATTAAATGCAATCATAATGGTAAAGGAGCGCCTATAAAAAAGATAGCTTTACTTTCAAAAGAATTAATGAGAAAAATCAAGAAAATGACATCAAAATTAAACTGCAGTAACAGGATTAGCGATTAAATGGAGCTGGAGTCTTCTATTAAAATCTATATAGCCAAGAATGGGGCATTTTTCTTTGCAACGAAGCATGAAATTGCGCTGCTGCACTATGTTTATAACATCATTTTAGAAGATGTACTTTATTGCCAAGAGGTAGCACCAAATTGAGTTTTTGTTAAGCGGCTGTATGAAGCTGGTTGAGTTCAATATCACAGAATATACCTTAAATGTACAAAATAAGAACTTACATCGATTAAGATAAGTTCATATCAGTTAAAGAAAAAGGCTGGAAATAAAAAGAAAGAGTTAGTAATATTGATTATAGCCTTTTAGATAACGTAAAACCTTTTGCTGAACTATGTGAAGCCTGTTGTTGAGCGGAAAGCAAGCTAGATTACATATCGAAAAATAAAAAAATAAATCAATTGATGACAATTTACTATGCTATCTTTGTTGATTAATTACACGAATTATCGTGTAACCTATTTTATGAAACATTAATCAAATGTGTTTACTATCTTTAAAGATTATGTTGCAAAAAGTGAATTAAACTTTAATCTTAAAGCTGTCTAAAGTTGTATCTTAAAGTTAAATGTTAATTTTGACAATGATAGAGAATACTTGTCAAATGACATGCGTGAATTGTGTGTTTAGAAAGGAATTAGTAGCCATTTAACATTTAACCGTCTTGTCCACGGCACTTTGGTGTGTCTCAAAATGATAAGAATCATCACTCAGCAAGTTCGTGCCATCTTAAATGAAGCAAAATAAGAAAAACAATTCTGGAGGGCCCGGCCGTGACCCATTTAATCAAAAGAGCTTCATACTTGGCAAGAAAGCAACAAAACCATGTGGCACTGTAAAAATCGAATCTAAAATACTTTAACATACTTACTTCAACTGTATACATATGTTCAAAAAAAAAAAATAGAAAAGAAAATTTGATGAAACATCAATTAAACCCATTTCAGTGGGTAGAACATAAAAAATTTATTTTGCAATTGATGTGATTATAGACAAAAACTTATGGTAAAGAATGTGAAAGTAGTTTTACGGAAATCCTGAATGAGAGTAAAGATTGTGATCAATCAGAAACCCTGAATGAAAGTAAAGAGTGTGATACAACAAAGTTTCAGATTGAAAAAATTGCTCATACTAGTTCCCAGAATGAAAGCAAACGAGCATAGTGAAAAGGTATCTGAGAAAATTAATGTAAATTCCGACAACGACTGAAGGTAATGAAAGTGTTTTAAAAGGTATTATTAGAAAAATTTAAGGATTAAAGAATAAGCCACATAAATCATATAATAAATATTAAATTTCAATGGATAAATATGTTTAAATTGCCCATGCTATTTTTAGAGACACTCCAAATTCGTTCGACGAAATACAAAGTAGGATTGATAAATCTTTTTGGGATGATTGTACATGGACTACCGTGAAACGATCTGAAGACAAAGACATTCTTACCTGTAAATGGGTATTTACTTAAAAATACAACGAGCTATAAAATCCAATTAAATATCAAGCTTAATTGCTATATGTTTTAATTAAAATTATCAACGGGATTATGAAGATACATTTGCTTTCGTTGATGAACATCATGTTATACTATACATCGACACATAGCTACTATGTCCAATATATTGAGTCGATACAGATATGAAGTTAGTGTTCAAAAATGGCGTAATAATGAAACTAATCGAACTTGAAATCGAATTTGAAAACACTAATTTAACCACGTTAATTGACAATGATCTGATTAAGATTTTTACAGGATTTTTCCCAACCTATGTATCGAATGTTGGATTGTTTTCAAAAATACCTCTCCAGTACGTACATTTGCCAAATTAGTACAAGTTGATAGTATAAGTAAAATTTAAATATTTGAGGAAATAAAAAATAGTCTTAAAAGATCGCATACAAATTTGCAGACCACGTCCACCTCTACCTTCTCATCTTTCAAAGAAGAAAAGTCTTTATCTTCCACAGCTCTTATGCAAAAGCCACAAGATTTGGTGCGAATATTGCCGGCAACGTCCCCCAAAGAAACACAAAAAATGTTTCAAGGCTGCGCTTACACCTCCTGTCCCCATATCCCCGTTGCGAACAAACAAATTACCATTTTGCGTCCGACTGCAACGTATTTACTTGCATATAATGTTTTACCGTAGGTAGAAGCATATTTTGATATCAATTTATTTTGTTCCCGCCCCATTCCTTTGCGTTGCAAACAGATTATCTTACATTATGACCAATTGCAACGTTTTCACTTGCTTACAAGACATCTCGGATACTTTTAATAACCATTATTGATTTTACATTCATTCTTATACAAATGCTAGAAGTTTAAAAACTTTTAAATAATGATTTTAATAGCCTGAGTGGGAGTTTGATCCTGCAAACTCTTGTAAACGAAGCGGATTTCCTCCTGGTTCTTGAACAATTCGTCAGCCAAACAAATATACTTCGGCGTGTTGATTCTTTCTAGTATGTTTATCAGTGTGTGATATATGGTGCTGCTTTATATCAAACACGCGTTTAAAGTAAAGCTGCCGTTATGACAATGCCACCACCTCTCCCCCCTAGTAAACTGGGCCAATACGGATGACAGTGAGCACGACAGATATCAGACTTATACGCAGACACACACATACACACATGCACCCACACACACACTCGCATTGCTAACAGTGAACTTGAAGAGGTTATTAAAAATTCAAGTCCGGTAGTTGGGTGCTAAGGTAAACAGACGACTGAGACGACTGTGACGACTTCGATGCTGACAGCAACTAAGACAGAGGCAGAGGCAGAGGCAGAGGCAGTGGCACACAGCGCCAGTTGGTTATAAAGATATAAACCAATATGTACCTGACGCAAGCATGGATTTCCATAACAGTGATTAACCCTTTATTTACCAATTTTTTTGCACACAAACAATTTTTTTTTTTCTTTGCATGAGTTTCGACTCAAAAGAGAATCTTTCTTTTGGAAGATTTGTATGTTCATAGAGAACGATGTTTCATAGGGCCAAACACTTACCCTGCCTGTAGCGGATCTTGGGAAACAAAGCTTAAAATATGAATAGCGCATAAATAATTGATATTTTTGTAATTTTGTGTTTATTCATATGACTTCCTGTTTCAGTATATTCCCTTTTTGTCAAAAAAATATAGGCAGCAACACACAGATTATTTTATTTTCAATTCTAAAATTGAACATTTTTTTTCTAACTTTTTATTTCAACTTCCCAAAACATTTTTTTTTGCGCTTCACGCAAACTTTTGTATTTGAATGACTTTGATAGCTGCATTTCGCGAAAATAAAAATTTGGGACTCCTTTAAACAGATAAAATATTTTAAAACAAGTAAGAAGGCTCTAGTCGAGATATCCCGACTAGACGATACCCTGATCCCTATACTTTACGCGTACAGTCAGTGCTTGCAAGTGTGTGTGTGTCTGTGTACGCGCATACTCCATACTGCATACACAACTTCAATGTCCCATATCTCCGGTGTTTATTAACCGATTTCAATAAAATTTTCACAGATTATCATTATCAAACTTGTACTGCCTAGGGATTAGGCGAGCTTAAGTTCCAAATCTGGAGTCTCTAGCTCTTATAGTCTCTGAGATCGACGCGCTCATACATACGGACGGACAGACGAACAGACGGACGGACAGACGGACGGACAGACGGACATGGCTATATCGACTCGACTGTTGATGCTGATCAAGAATATATATACTTTATAGGGTCGGAGATGCTTCCTTCTGCCTGTTACATACTTTTGCACAACTTCATTATACCCTTTTTCCCATTTTTAATGGGATCAGGGTATAAAAATAGCAAAGCGATTGAGAGGAAACTGAACTTAGGCCAATTGGAGGCGATCTTGGGAACAAGAGGGTTGATGAACATACACAAAAGAGTTTACATGCATGTGTAGCAGTTTATGCTGCTTATAAACTTACAACAATCTCGTCCAGCAGATTAGTTTTTGGTTGGAAGGATAAGTTTTTCGTTAAGGTCGACTTCGAGTATTTCTGGGATATTTGTCAAGGCATAGTAGTAGTATATCTCGGCAATGTTAACAAATACTTTTCTTTTTATCTTGAGCAAAGTTCAACGGCAAACAGCAGTCACCCAGCAGTTGTGTTTTTATTCATTAATAACCGCAACTGTACAAATGATTGCGGTAATCGTAAATATGATAAGCTTTTAGTTAAGATACAAACTAAGTCGTAAAAACATATTTAAGTTCTTAGTAAGCGGGAATGTCAATTAGTTTTATGTATCATCACTATTTTTCAAATAACGAACTTCCATTAGGATGCACGTGTATACATCATATAGTGTTTCAGCTGACAATTAAAGACTATAGCTAAGCAAGAAGTAGTAGTACTAGTAGTAAAATCCAGCCCGACTGGGCGAACAGCCATCATCGTGGATGGGGAAGGCGACACAACAGTATGGAGAGGAAGTGCATATAACACGGTGCCTAGAAGCCATAGCCAAGATGAAGGCGGCAGCAAATAGGCAA
The DNA here is from genome assembly GCA_035044465.1 of Scaptomyza tumidula. Lineage (NCBI taxonomy): Eukaryota > Metazoa > Arthropoda > Insecta > Diptera > Drosophilidae > Scaptomyza > Scaptomyza tumidula. Next base: position 657,267 of record JAWNNW010000201.1, on the reverse strand, counting down.
AAGATCCCATCAAATGACATCAAACTTGGTCTTGCAACTCTAGAGGACGCCTTCTTGGCCATGCAGTCCTGCAGGACAGCTAGAATGGACCTCGAGAAGGAAGAAAAGATGATGGCGACGACCACAGAGAAGTGGTTAGCATCGAGTCCGGCGGGCCTAAACGTCATAAAAGGCATCAAGACGGTTGACACCAACACCGAGCGTGTGGTCGTTTCAAAAAGGACCAGACGGATTGTGAAGCTAGCAAAAAGATAGATGGCTTCGGAAGCAGCAAGCTCGGTAAAAAAAGTCGTCCCTCGGGAAAACCAGGCAATTGGAGTTAAAATGAAGGACAGGAGCTCCGGCAGGGCACAAATGGAGGCTATCCTGATTCGACTCGAGGGGACCGGTCTTACGGCGATATTCTAAGGGAAATTAGGTCTTAAGTGAACCCGGGAGACTCGAACTAGGCGTTTTCCTGTTGGAAATTGGAGCCTGCGCCAAGGACAGTGTCGTCTGCCGCAACTCGATTGCGTCGGCGGTCTGGCAGCGGTGTCCTGCTTAGAGCCCAAGAGTGCTGTGGAGATCCGGGTTCTTGACTGCCTCACAGATGCAGACGATATAAAAGAGGCCCTTAAGCGTGATATGCCCAACATCGGGGATGTCAAGATTGGTCACGAGGACTATGAGAGGGCAAAAGATGGCGGTAGTTGAGATGAGTACGCGTGACGCATCTTACTTCCTGAGGCGCGCTGCTAGAGATGCCTTGGTTACGGGCATGTAGCTAAGGAGCGGAAAGGGCCTGATCGCAGCTCCTTGTGCTTTAAATGTGGAGAAGCCGCACACATAGCCATGTTATGTGAAGCGCCGGCACGCTGCATTATTTGTGCGAACAAGGGCCTAAGCGGAGATGACTTGAACACAAAACAGGGTCCGGAAACTGCAGAGCGTTCAAAGAGGCGCTCGGAAAGGCCAAACCTAAGATAACGCAATGATTCGTGTTCATCAGGCAAACACAAATAGGGGCCGAACGATTTCAACAGTTGGCAGTGGAGAGAAGGGTCGACCTTTTATTGTTAAGCGAGCAGTACCGGAGTAGGGATCCTTCCTCTTGGTACTCAGATCTACTCGGTACTGCAGCCGCTCACGGTCAAGGAAACAGGTTTGTCTGGTGTGAGGTGTGGAACGACGACTTTTTTCAGTTGCTATCTCACGCTGAATCAGCCGATCCAAAGCTATAGAGGACAGCTAGAGAGCCTGATGGCAGCCCCAGGATAAAAAGTGGTAGCCGGGGACATTAACGCGGGGGCTCTGGAATGGAGTATGCAAGTCATTGAAGACTACACCGGTAGGGACCAGCAATACATCGTGTTTAATGTTAAAAGCGGTAGTCCCCACCAGAGGGCGACTCCCAGATCATTCTTCAAATGGAACGCGGTTGAGGACCGAGTCTTGTAAGAGGGAAATAGCGAGGGGTGCTGCAAGGATGGAGGAGGTCGGCCACAATAGAGAAGAAGCTGCGGAAACACTGGCTACTTCAACAATGTTTATTATCAGGGCGGCCTGTGAGACTTCCATGCCATGCCAAGCAGCCTTCGTCGTGTCGCAAAACGGGCGAGAAACCGAGTGAAAGCGAACGTTTAGTCGGCGGAACATAAGGCCGCAAAAAAGGCCTTACGTCGAGCCAAAAATCAGAGCAAGGCTTGCTGCTGGCGGGAGTTGGTTGCAGACATAGAAAGGGAAACCTGGGGCACTGAAATCTGTGGAAGCCAAAGAAGCTGCGACAATGGAGAACATAGTCGCTGCGCTGTTCCTACAGCACCCGAGCAGGCCGCAAAGGAAATGGAACCAGATGGAAGTAATCCTACTCTTTACCCAGGAAGAACTGGAAAAAGCGGTGACGTCTCACGATGAAGGTAAGAAGGTAAGAAGGCACCTGGCTCGGATGGGATACCGAATGAGGCCCTGAAGCTGGTCTACCATTAGAACCCAGGACTTCTACTGCGCATGTATAATGCCTGCCTAGCTTATGGAGTTTTCTTCTCGTGGTAGAAAACTGCCTGGCTGGTCCTCAAAGGAAAGGGCGATCCGGAGTCTCCACCGTCCGATCGGACGGTGGAGACTCCGGATCGCCCGTTATGTATGTGGATACAGCAGGAAGGGTTATGGAGAAGCTGATTAAGTCCAGGTTAACCAGCAGCAACCCGCAACGCCGGGGGACTCTCACTAAGGCAGTACGTGTTTAGGGCGGGCCGGTCCAACAGAGACGCTGTCCTTGATGTAGTTGCAGCAGTGGAAAGAACCGAGAATCATAAGCGGTCCTCGCGTCGCGTGGTACTTCTTGTGCCTGTCGACGTAAAAAATCGGCGAGAAGTCGTGCTTTTAATAAGCGCAAAAATAGGAAAGACCATTCAAAAAAAATAAATAAAAAATGAGAATTTTAAAGTTAAATTGGGATTGATTAAAAAAAAATCTGGTTCGAACTAAGTAAACAGAAAGTTTAATTTAAGGCAGATTGATTTGAAAAAAATATATTTATCCATTAACGTATTTTTCTTAAAGAATTGTGGATTTAATAATAATTACTTGAATCAAGAACGTTCTTACTCAGATCAAGAAAATATCATATAGGTATTTTTTTTTGCCACGGATAGGAAAAAGAACTGAAGCAGCAAATAAACGATGTCATATTACCAAATTGCCAGTAGTTGGCTGCTTACAGATTCAACTGTGTCAGTGCGGCAAAATTACTATTTGGTCAAATTTTCAAAAACTTTGAATACCCTTAGTATTAATGTTATTGCAATTGTAACTGTAGTATTATCAGACAAGCGATAAACAACGATAAGGTTGTACCAAAAAAGTTGAACTTTAATTTATAAGACCTGGTTGAAGATCACGAAATATTATAACTTAAATATAAAAGTACATGAGATCAAAAGTGTATCTTTTACGCAAAACAAAACTCAAGTCTTTGCGCAGTACTTGTAATAGTATAAGAAACTGTATAAGAGCATTGGCAACAGTTCAAAAATTGTAACAAATTGAGACAAATGCATTTATTTGGCTTGTATAAGACTTTCTGCAAGATGCACCCTCAAAAACCTTGTGTACAAACTATAAATAGACAAAGACAGGTAGGAAATAAGCAGAAAAAAATGTCAGTGCCGCATACAAACGTACATACACACACATATTTGTGTATGTGTGTTTAAACATAAATAGCATAGCCGACGGAGCAGCAAATAGTCGCAAACTGTTTATAAGAGTGGTACAAATACGACGACGAGCTGCTTATAGACGATATAAGTCAAATATATATGCATATTGATGGTCTACAAGACCATATTTTCATATTCCATTGAAAATGTATATAGATTTTAAGATATAGTCAAGTACTCATGTGTAGCTAAGCTTGAAACCGTTGTGACGTTTACTGATGACGACGATGGCAAAAAAGACGAAAAGCGAACTCAAAACCGACGACGACAATGACGAAGTCGTTTCATTAACAATAGCAAAAAAAAATAAATAATTAATAAATTTGAAAAATAAGACTATTAACTGACAAGTTGTTGTTGCTCGTTTTTGTTATACCCTGAAACCATTAAAAATGAGTAAAAAGAGTATAACGGTTTTGTGCAAAAGTATGTTACAGTCAAAAGGAAGCTTCTCCGACCCCATAAAGTGTATATATTCTTGATCAGCATCAACAGCCGAGTCGATATAGCCATGTCCGTCTGTCCATCCATCCGTCTGTCCGTTCATCCGTATATATGAACGCGTCGATCTCAGAGACTATAAGAGCTAAAGACTCAAAGTTTGAATCCCTAGACAGTACAAGTTTCATTTAGATTATTGATAACTCATCCCGTTTCCGATATACACATGGGATCGACAACAACAAAATCTTGAATTTGTACAACTTTGTAAATTTATTGAAATCGGCTGAGAAACACCGTAGATAAGGAAAATTTAAATTAAGTAAAGTATGCAGTATACGCGTACACACACACACATACTTGCAAGCACTGACTGTACGCGTAAAGTATAGGGTTCAGGGTATCGTCTAGTTGGAATTACTCGACCAGAGCCACACACATGCAATTCGGCGTAATGCTGTTTATGAGGCTCTACGGCTAAAAATAGTGTTTAGGGTATCTTCTAGACGGGATTTCTAGACTAGAGCCTTACTTCTTGTTATTTGAGTGTGCTTCGTTTGTTTGTTTGGTGAAGCTTTTGCTTAATGCTGGGTCTGCTTTTGTTTTCTCGTTTATTTGTTTGTTTATTTCTTTGCTAGCAAGCAGGGCGAATCTATAGAGAGAGAGAGAAAAGAGAGAATGGCAAGTTGAGATTTATGAATCGCCGCTGTATACAAACACTAACGGCAGTTATCAGCAATTATTGAATTATTATATGCTAAATGACAGCGGTGACGTTTCTGCCAGCCCACCGACAGAAACAGAGACCCAGACCCAAGCCGTGTTTAAGATCGTGCAAGGAGCACACACATACACAGAGAGAGAGACAGAGAGCGAATTGAGGAGGCGTGGCTGAGTAGCGCTCAACAACAAATTTCTAATGAAAGTTTAATAGCGCCGCTTGTGCGATTGGTTGAAATACTTATACACCCGCTACTCTCCCTCACACCGTTAAGTCGCCCAAAAACCGTTAAGACAGCTACAGCTTAAGCTGCTGACAAGACGGGAACGCAACAAACGCCAGCACAACAACACCATGGAGCAAGTTTGAAGTGAGTTCGAAGTGGCAACGATGCTGCGCAGCCAACGCCAGCAACGGTGACTTAGACATTGTCGCAACGCAACCCAAAGCTTACCCGAATGAAGCCGAAAAAGCTTGCAATCTGCGATTTATTGTCTCCCATTTTCTCTTTCTCTCCCTCTCTTTGTCGCTCTCTTGTTATCTCTCAATCTATCTATCTCTTTTTATCTTTATTATTTTTTCGCTTATAGCGCTAGCGCAGCAGCAGCTGATAGCGCTGCGACGTCAGCGTTGACAGCGTGCAAACAGGATCTGAGCGTATATTACGTAGCGGCTGGCTTTAAGCCAACATCATTTCTAAGCCGAACGCCAACAACAGCTGCCGTCGTCGCTCTACACACTCGCTTCATACACGCTCCAACCGAACAGCGAGCAACGATTTGCGACAACGAGCAACTGTTTATTCTTTATTTTCGGGCCAGTTGCCAGAGCGTCAGTTATCTGGCCGCGTCTCCATCACAGCAGCAGCAGCCACCACATCCCCAACGTACAGTGTCTACGCATGAAAACATCAACAACAAGTGCAAAAGTGAAGTGAACTCCGCACGAAAGCATCGCTCGGTGCTGCGTCGCTCTCTCGTTCCGCACTCGTATCACACTCGTGTCTTTCTGCTAAGCGATCGGCTCGCGCGCCGCTTCAAGTCTCATTGTAAATTACTTGCAAAGTTAAATTTAGTCTCGGCTTTTAATACCGTTTTAGTGCGTTTTCGAGTTGGTCGTGTTTTTTAGACCAAAAAAAAAATATATATATATATATGTGAATAGCAAAATAATTATTTTTTAATTTAAAACAAAAATAACAGACAGTTCAATTCTGCGGTTATGAAAATACCCAGAAAAGAAAAAAGCCTGGCTCACTTATAAAAACATATTTTCGGGTTTTTTTTTGTTAACCTTTAAAGAACAATCGAAAACCGAATATTCGTCGCGCGCAAATTTTTGTTGGCAAAGACAAGTGTTAAAGCAAATCACTTGAAATCCTTTCATTACTTTAACATTTCAATACTTTGAAAACTTAACGGAAATGTAAACTACTCGCCCCCGCCAACCGATTCGTGTTTTCGACTTTTCACCTGTTATTGAAAGCCGCAACAAAAAGCAAATACAAAAGTTACATTTTGAAAAAAATTCCATAATTAAATAAAAACTAAAAAAAACAATAAGCAAAATAAAATAAAGTCCAATATAAAGTCAAGACGGAAGTGATTTTTTTTCGGTTTTTTTTTTTTTTGTTTTGCACATCCTGTTTGGGCTTTTTGCGCTCTCACACACGCACACACACAGACACTGAGATTTGTTACTGGCTCGCTCGCTCGCTCTCTCTCGCATACGTATAAGGGTTGTGAAACGGTAAGTAGCGTACTTGAATTAATATTGCAGAACATTTTTTTTTTGGTGTTGTACTTCTTGTATAGAAAAGATGGGTGTAAGAAATGTCTTAAACTTAAAGTCTAAAATGTATATAAGAGCAAAGAGTGTATATTAGTAGATGCAATAACAATCTTTGGCATTTACATAAAGAGAAATGACAAATTGCCAAAAGTATAAGATTGTGCATTTAAGACTGCGCACATGACTTTTGTATAAGAGAAGGCTTTTAGGCAGCCAGTAGAGGGGAAAAAAGCAGGCACTAAAAACACAGGGCAACGAAACCAAGCACAAATTACAATAATAAACAAATATGTGGCAATATGCACAGTGTGTTTTAGTAACTGAAACGATAAATAACGCCGTGTCAGCTACCAAAGTGTATTATCAAACAATTTTAATGAAAACCGCAATAGAAACTCCCACCAAACCCACCCTCTGGGAGCGCGGGCCAGGCTCCGAGAGAGGCAAAATATATATATATATATTTATATATATATATATATATTATATATATATATTTATATATATATATATATTATATATATATATTTATATATATATATTTATGTTTATATGTATATATATATATATATATATATATATATATATATATTTATATTTATATTTATATGCACATGTGTATGTGCAGTGAGTTCAGTGCATGTCATAAGCGAAAAACCCATAAATATCAACAACAACAACAACAACAAAAGCAACAAATTGCATTGCCTAACCGAAGGCAAATTTAAATGCCCAAACAAAAAACAAAAACATAAAAATATAAAACAAAAAACACAACACGAAATATTTGAAACGCCCTACACTAAGTAGTATAAACTCTACCAACAATTTCGGGCACTCTTCCAATAGCGTCGAACCGAAGCACCCACAAAAAAAAATTGAGAGAGAGATTCAAATAATAGACACCTGGGCATTTTTGTCGCTTTGACGCCAGCTTTGGCAATCAAAAAAAAAATAAAATAAAATAAAATAAATAAAGTATAATAAAAACAAAGGAATAATAGCAAGTGTTCGTAGGAAAGGGGCATCGTCATCAGCTGCCGCAATAATTTGAATTGTTTTGTTAAGACGATGGCAATTGAGAAGCTATATCGAAACGCTATCCAATCGGTCGATAGCCCATTGCCCAAATGTGCTCATGTGACGTTCATATGAATTGCCAATGTGAATACGAGTGCGAGTGCGATTATATCTTATGGATATGTCCGATGATTATTTATCTGTCGTCGTTGTCGTTGGCATGCGCAGCTGCATGTAGTGTATGGTATATGTTATTTAAGCGCTTAACGCACATGCGCAGTTTTTCAATGCCTAAGCACAGTGCAGAGTCTTCACGCAACGCCCCAACCAACCCGCAACCCCTCCCCCAACCCCATCTTCCTCCTTCCCTAGTCAGCAACGCTAGCCTTAGTCTACGCTGAACAGCTTAAACAGCTCAAAACACACAAATAAAACACACAAATAAAACACAGAAAAAAACACAAGAAACAAAAAAAAAACAGCATAGAAAACTTTCACTACTCACGACGTTCCATTTACCTGTTTTAGTTTCTGTTTTCGATTTGGCTTTTTCATACCCTGAACTCATTAAAGATGGGTAAAAAGGGTATAATGGTTTTGTGAAAAAGTATGTAACAGGCAGAAGGAAGCTTCTCCGACCCCATAAAGTATACATATTCTTGATCACCATCAGCCAAGTCGACATAGCCATATCCGTCCGTCCGTCTGTCCATCCATTTGAATGAACGCGTCGATCTTACAGGCTAGCGACCAATTTCGGAAAATAAGCTCCTAATCCCTTGGCTGTATAAGTTTTCGATAACTCTTTCCGTTTCCGATATACACATGGTGTTGATAACAACCAAATCTTGAATTTGGAAAACTTTGAGACGGCGTTTAAATCGTTAGATAAAACAATGACAATCTGTAGAACATTAAAGTTAAGTAAAGTATGCAGTATGCGCGTACAAACACACACATACATACTTGCAAGCACTGACTGTGCGCCTAAAGTATAAGGTTCAGGGTATCGTCTAGTCGAGATTTCCTTTTGGCTTTTCAAACACACTCTTATGACGTTTCGCATGAAGATGCGCTCAAAAGCCAAAGCTAAACTAATAGTTGGATAAATTTGTATATTGAAAATGTATATGTTATAAAGTATATGTTTGTGAATCTGTTAGCGGATTTCCAGGACAATTTGCATAAATATACTTACGATAACAACTCACTTTAAACGCACAAAGTTCTTATTTAATGTAGTTCCAAGTGCAAATGCGAACAAAAAAAAAAAAACATTAAAAAACAAAAAATCAAAAAAAATAATAATTAGCATTTTTTTTAGAAAGAGCGACGAAACGGTGAGAAATTAATTTCTACTCGACTTAAGTGCATACTTGAATGGCAAAGCAATGCACAATGCACTTCCTCAAAATCGCTAAACACAAACACACACAAACTACATACATAATTGCTGACAGTATGCGATACAAACAAACAACAGAAGGCAATCAAAACTTTTGACACGCTCGCAAACTTTTTAATTATTATTTTTTTTTTTTTTCAATTATTTATGGCAACTACAAATACAAACAGCGGCAAGTTGTCAAGAGCGATTGCAGTACTCGAACATTGCGCATTGCATTAAATTGGCTTATAACCGCATTATAAATTTTAATCCAAATTTCTCAATTTCATATCTAAATAAATCTATAGATGCATAATAATTTCAAGAATTTCACTGCTAAACTTGCCGATTGAGTAGACGAAGAACAAATTTTAATTTTTTTTTGGGCATTTGAAAGGTTTGGCAACTTGCATTCAGTGTAGAAATTATGATAGTTTATTTAGAAATAGTTTTTACATTTAATTGGATATCGGAAACTTTGTGAGCTTAAGTATGTTTTTGTGACCAAACTTTTATTTCACGTTTTTATATTTTTGCTTGGGTTATAAATAAGAGTATGTTTTGAATCGAAATCACTCAGTGCTTATAACATATTTATAGTTAAAATGAACTCGCATTTTTTCGATGGCTTTACTTGTAAAATCATATTCGTGGTTTAATATACACAACAAAATGTTATAAGCTTTTTAAAACAAAGTAAAACTCTTTAAATACTGAGTTGATGTACAAATATATTGCTTCGCGACTTTTGCAGCTCTCTTAATATGTAATCTGATATTATTTACTATATATTTTCTGTTATTATTAACTATAATATTAAATCTCGAAAAACAGAGCTTACATTGTATTAAGCCAATGGTCTTGCGAACAGCCAAACAAAATCTGTGAAAATGTGGTTAAAAGATATTGAGGATTTCTATCTATTCATCTTAACATTATTTCTATTATTCCTTGCTGCTTATAAAGTTAAGTTGTTGCGAAAATTTGCAACAAATGCAACTTCATGCTTTCCAACGAATATTGTATTCGGACATAGTATGTGTATAATTAAATAAATGCAACAAAAGCAAACTGTAAATTCGGTCAATGTGTATTTACCGAATGCAAATTGTGATTTCCAGTTTTATGTTGTTCTTGTTAAAAAAAAACTTTCGCGCTTTTCGCTGTAATCATCCTTATGTGTATTATTGTTGTTCCTGTTTGCCATTGTTGTTATTATACCTTTTTTTATTTATTTTTTGTGCACATTTTGCGCAATTTCTCGATGACAACCTCGACGACTCCTTTCAACTTTTTGTATCTGTGGATGACGTGTGATTGCTCTTATTATTGTTGTTGTTGATGTTACTGTTGTTGTATGTTTATGTCGCATATACAGCAAAGAAAAAAAAAGGTTGATAATTTTTTTGTTCAGTGTCTCAGTGTTTGTGCTTGTTATCATGGCAATCATTATACAATGCCGCCAGTTACGCTGCTACTTCTACTGATGAGCAGTTGGCAGATTGACTTTATTACTCATACGCCATGTGAATCTGCGTCTGCGCTTGTGTCTCTGTCTAAATCTGTGTGTGGATCGTTGGTACGGCAGGTGCCAAAAAGACGCACAAATATTTAAACATGCCCGATAATACGGCCAGGCAATGAAAATAGCAAAAACTGGAGCGGCCTGGTAGAGTTTTGTTTTTGTAGCTAGTTAACTAGCATGTTATCACTTCATTTACAGTCAAGTATTGCCGATAGACCGACGCATATACACGTACATATGTACATCTGTATTCATACATACATCGAACAACAACATAATCAAATTTTAACAATAGATGCCTTGAAAAAAGATATCAATGAAATCGAATTTATAAGACGGCAGCCATCGAATTTGCATGTCAAATAGAAAAACAGAAAACCAAGTGAAAACGTTGCAGTCGGACACAACCGACTGCAAAATGCTCTGAAACGATTATCAGAAGTTTTTTAACGAACGCCGTCACCTATCTTTTCACTAAATTTAATTATTGTAGCTGTAAAATTGTTCGAAATCTATTGTTTTATCGATTTCCCAGACTCCTAGTGGACTAACCACCCAATCTCGACATTGTCAACGATATTTCCTTAGCGTACCGAAAAAAGTTGCTTCTGCGAATGGATAGACGGACAGACGAACAGCATGAAGGTCATTACTCGAAACTAATATATTTTTTCCTTTGTTAATTAAAAAAAAAAAAATTTAAAAAGAAGATTTATATTTAAGTGCTGTATGTATAGCTATAGCGTGTGCAAAGTTAATCAGTGTGATAATGGACATATTTTGAGGATTAATTAAATACATAAGATTCAAACACTTGATAAAATTGCACTTAAGTACTCCAAACTGTCAATATGTGTTCGAACTAATTAACTTTATCAGCGAAAATCTCATAGGAATATCACAGTAGTTATAGGAATATCAAACACGAGTACGGGAAATCCAAATTTAAAAGCTTGCATTGCAATCAAAATTTTCTTAATAAGTAACTAATAATATGATAAGCTTTTCTTCTTTCAATAAAAATATACAATTTTTTTAGCTTAATTGATAAATATGTACATGCATGTTAGCAGAAAAAATCTTGTTTTTTTGTTTTGTTGCAAGTAGAATTTGTACTACAAAAAACGTGCTATAGTTATGGAAATATGGTTATTATTTATACGTTTGCTAGCCTTTCTTGGATGTGTCTCAAATATCGGTTTAGCAAATATTTAAATACACTATATTTTCAAAGAAGTGTAAGATATATGACCAACGAAACCAGACTAAATCAGCAAAAAAAGACGAATCAAATGGCCAAATGTCTGGAGGTTGTAGATTTGAAGTGGAAGTTCTCCTTAAAATTTTAAAAATTTACATCTTGCACCTTCAAATATATACTAATAATCATCAAATTGATCATAATTCAAATAAGATATGGGCTTTGGGTGTCTCCTGGTCAAGTTATCTCGACTTAAGCCCTCTTACTTATTTCTAACTACAACTACTGACAGCATTGGCAGTTTTCGTTGCCACTAAGGGACTCTCCAGACAAGATTGCATAAGCCAAAAGTGAGAAAAAAACAGCAAAAAAAAAAATGCCTTAACAAACATGACAAAAAGCAGCCCTGATTGGAAACTTGTTTTTTATAGGCATATATTTACAGCACATAATTTATTTTTTTAAAAAATCTTTTCTATTTTTAGTGGTTTTTTTAACCGAAAAAAAGTAGTAAATTTAAATGTTGCATGTTGCTTTGTGTCTTGTGGGACACTCTAGGGTTTAAGTGCTATTTAAAAGGGCTTTTACCGTAGAACAAGTGGAAGCAAGAGTCATTATGACAACGACAATGACAATGACTATGAATTTGATGGAAACTATGTTGACAATGTATATTGCAGGAGTTGCCATCGTTTACGGCCAAATTTTATTTGTTAATGCCTCAGACAACGATAAGACCCAAGCCTTATGACTGCCTAAAGTTGGTGGCAACAGCCACGTTTAAACGTTGCTGCTGTGACTTTTCGTCGAGGTGAGGCGTTCCGGGAAATACATTCTAATAAATATGTAAAAAGATCACTTTGTACCGAATCGTCTGATAAGATTTCGCATTTCACAACAACAACTATTAGTCATTGCCCAGACAGTTTTGTGACTTTCCATGAATAACACTAAAATGATAAGTATTCTGATTGAATCTCCAGATAATGCAGAGTATGATCATGAGACCTCAAGTGCTACCAATACTTAATCAAATTTGGGTACAATTGACGCTATTAACTTAAAGGCAAGCCCATATTATCGTTAACGGAACTAGCTTAGAGGCGTGACCACAACATTTGAGGCAGACTGTAAAACAAATATATTTTGGCTTATTTCTATTTCTATTTTGGATTTTGTGTTTGCGAATATTATTATTTGATTTCATTATGTTTTTTTTTTTGTAAACACATACTATGTGTGTGTGTGTGTAGTTTGTATATGAGGCGTGGGTTAAATCGATTGGGCCTTTCCCAAGCAAACACAAAAACGGATAATACGTAGAAATACTTAGCACATGGGTGAAGAAGGGGTTATGACAAGGGGTGGGAGTATGTGGCTATTATTAGCTTGATTCATTAGCACCATTGGGAGTGACATTGTTAAAAATGAAACTCCAATGAGATGATAGAAATCGAAAAAAAAAAAAACTGAAAAAAAGATAAATAAATAAAAATAATCTAAATTCAGCAGAAAGGAGACCATGAGCATGAGATGAGTAAGATAAACTTGCATAAAAACAGATTGACCGCCGGATATGGCTATTAAGACTTTTACATTTGCACAAAACTAGAACTTTTTAGCAATTTCATGGAATGTGGGTATAAAAAAAACACAAGTAAGAAGGCTCTTTCTCTAGTCGAGAAATCCCGACTAGACGATACCAGTGCAGTGCTTGCAAGTATGTGTGTGTGTGATGTTGTTGTTACCCATCACATGTGTATATTGGAAATGGGCGGAATAATCGAAAATTTGAAACAATCTTTTACTGCTTAGGGATTAGGCGAGCTTAAGAGCTGTGATCGTCGCGTTCATACACACAGACGGACGGACGGACGGAGAGACGGAAAGATGGACATGGTTCAGGGTATAAATAATTTGATGGATATTAATTGAATGGTGAATAATTGGTAACAAAGCAAGTCAAAAATTGGCGAAAACCCGGATAAGCAACAAATCAAGCAGCAAGAACAACAGGTGGCAGGTAGCAGGTGGCAGAGGGCAGGTGGCAGTCAATACAATACATACAATACATAGACATGACAAGACAATTTGCAAGAGCAATATGAGATCATATACAAACAATGCTGAGCCCGTTGAGCCCAGCCCATAATCCCTTCTAAGCGGTTCCGCACTTATCACAGAAACACGCAAAACCAAATATATTCTAAATGCCAACTGCGCAAACAGACAAAAGCTAACAAAACCAACTTTTGGCCAAAGCCGTCAACCCAAAAAGTCAAATGAAGTGTAAACCTTGGCGCTGCTAATCAGCGGGTGAGCGAAAAAACAAATTTCAACTTGATAAAAAGCACAGAGCTGAACAGAAAACAAATACAACAGAAGTAATATAACATAAACTGGGCTATGCAAAGAAAATTAAGGCTAAAATAATAATTATATAACATGCGGCTTGTCGCAATTGTCGCAGTTTTTCCGTCAGCGTTTACTCTCGCGCACATTTCTCATAAATAATATGCTATATAAGTAATTATTCTTACGATTGTTGTTGAAATTACGCCTGCTGATTATGACAAAAAGCAAATACACACAAGTGAAAACGTTACAGTTGGACCCAACCGACTAGTTAATACTCTTAATACAATTATAATAAAAACAGATCATAAGCCTTGTAGGGTCGGCCTTCAAAAAATTTTCAACGGAATATTTCGATGGCGTCTGCGTCTTAAAAAACCGTGCAAGGTATGATTATTCCCAATTTTAAAATGCAGGAGCGGCAGGGGAATATCGTAAGCTACATTACCACCAAATTTGATAACTCGAACTGTCAAAGGTCAACCGATTTGTTATCGATTTCCGAACCATTGGCGGTGTTTGTACCAGCTTTTCAGTCTCCAGCTTTGAGGAAATTGAAAAAAAATTGTTTGCGTTTTTACGGACATACAGAATGACGGACATTGCAAAAAACAATATACTCTTTACCTTCAGTATAAGGGAATAAAAAGTATTATTAAAAAACAAATTTTACTCTATCTGTCAAAAGCGGAAGCTATTGTGAGAGATAAAAAACGAGCTAACTATTACCTAACAACAAGTAAATAACAAAAAAAAAAAACAAAAAAATTAAAGAAAAAAAACACAAATTGATTCGCATCAAGCCCGTAGCGCACAAGTCACAAACTTAAATACATTGGAATCAAAATTGAAATTGAAACTCAATGCAATGTTTTTTGTTTGCTTAGTTAAAACTTTAGTGGAGATTTGTTAATATTATTATAGTTGATGCAATTGTTGTTGCTGCTTCTACTGTTTTGTTGATGTTGCTGCTGTTGCCACTAATTGCATTCTAATCGGCGACGAAGGTCTCGGTCTCGGCCGCGGTGGCGGTCGCAGTCGTTGTCTGGCAACAGTACAAAAACAAACCCACTTACACATACACATACACAAACACATACAAAGATAGATAGAGACAGTCAGGCAGTCAATTTGGTAGACGGACGCCTAGATAGACTAGAATACTAAAAACTGAAACAAAAACAAAATTCATTCGTTAAGTTTGCGCTGTGGGAAGCAGTTGGCCGAGACGCATCTCAGCCGCATCACAGCAACGGTGACTGACGACAAAAAAAAACAAAAAAACAAAAAAAAAGCATAAGCCGCAAAAACAAAATAATAATAATAATAATAATAAGAGCCACACGGTGCGTATGTGTGATGTGAGCATGCATGCATGCATATAAACAAATGTTTGTATGTATGGAGGTTTGTAGCATGTGAGATCGTTGTTATACTACACCTACATCCTCTTCCTTGCTCCCACATTTCTCCCAGCCCATTTATTGCTGTTTGTTTGCTTGTTTCTTTTGTCATGTTCTTCGTTGCATGTGCATCGGCGACCCACAGAGCGTATGCGCAATGCACTTGCCCTAGAAGAAACACACTTATGTTGACAATCAGCGCGGTCTTCTTGCCTGATATTGGCTGTTTGCCAACATTTCTTGTTTTTGTTTTTGTTTTTGATGCCTTGTTGATACAAATCATTGAAAACGAAAAATACCAATGTACGTCTCTACAGTACACATGTATTGCATACGTACGTACGTATGAACGGTATATACAATATTATTTGACTTGTGAATTAAACTAGACACAATTTTTACAGTTTCACGATCAAGCAAGCAAGTGTAGTAAATTATCAATGCAAGCAGCTGCAAGTTCAAATTGAAAGTACATTTTGTTTGTAATTAAATTCTGCTACTTAAAATCTGGGTAATATCAAAACTAACTAAACAACTAACTAGACACATCAATCAGTTCATAATTCAATTCACGAAAAGAGTTGATTGAACCTAACTAGCAATATAATTAACAACAACAACAGCAACAATTACAGTCTTTACAATTATTAAATAATAATTGTCAAATTAAACGAACCAAACAATTAAATATATATAAAGCATATAAATGTTGCTTTGCTTATTGTTGCTGCTGCTGCTGCTGCTGTTGTTGTCACTGTTTAATTATGTACAATAATTGGCTGTTGGCATCAGTTTTAGGTAATTATTAGGCTTTCGAACCATTGGCTGCTAATGAAGCGATTTGAGCCACAAATAGATATGGCCAACGGCCATTGCCAGCTCAATAAGTAAATATCGTAAATTTTAGGTACGCTGGTAGATTAAGCGTACTTGGGTCACTAACAACAAATGCTAGTAGACAAAAGTTGAAAAATTAACAGCAACAAACAATAAAACTCGAATAAAAGTTAAGCAACCCAGATTGTCATTGAAATTGTGGTGATCGCTGAGATAGTACGTGTAAGTGCTGAGAATTGGCATGCGGGGCGGCTCTTTGGATGTGAGCCATTTGCATTGTGCTAACAAATTGAAAAAAATAAACAGCAACAATATAACATAAAAAAAAATAAAAAAAACAATTCCCCAGCGAAAATTACAGAAAATTAACACGCAACTGTGCACACAATAATCGTATTAATAACAATAATTTTTGTTGTTGTTGTTGTTATACTATATGCATATGTGTATATCTATATACTTACCATATAACTAATACACATATGAGATCCAAGTAAATTATATGCAGCAACAACATGTATTTGATATGATATACATAAATATATAGTGTTTTTTTTATGGCATGCGAACAGCTCGGCTTTTCCATAGCCAAATGACTGCTGTGATTTCCGTCCTCGTTCTTTGAGTGCTTCGCGTGACTTTTGAGCCATAAACTAAAAATTATTCAATGTGTGTGTTTCTGTGTGTGTGTGTGTGTGTATTTTGCACAGCACCAATTATAATCCCTGGTAATATATTGTATATTGAGCGTTGGCGTTTATTGCAGTTAGTTAAGGTAAAATCACAGCTTAATCAAATTTAAATTGATTGATTTGACTGCTATATAGATTACCTGCAGGCAACTGTAAATCGCTCGCTTCTTATCATTGTGTTAACTTCCCATACCACAAGCCGATAAGACAAAACCGTTAGGCATATACATTGTTTGTGGTATGCTGTAACATTTGTGAATTTGTATGTGTCTTTCCGCTACGTTTTATGTCTAACATTAGCTTTTTTCTTAATTTAAGTTAATTTCTTCGCCACAAAAGTACTTTGTCAATTTCTGTTTTCTATAAATAGTATATGCCTAATTTTGAATGACAGTGTAAAACAATAAAGTTCAGCTTTAAGTTTGAAGAAAAAAAAATCTAACCGAATAGATCGCCTCTCTCTAGAAATTACTAAATATCTCTAAAATATAAATATTTGTGTTTCTTCAATCCAAATTTACTTTACTTGCAGATTGTTTTTTGCAGATTTCTTTAAATATATTGCCTCTGCATCTCTCTCTCTCTCTCTCTCTCTCTTTTTCACTCATTTTGTCACTCTCATGAAAAAGTTTGCAACTTTGTTAGCAGCGGTTTTGATTGTATTATCAACGATTTTATTTATAGAAAAGGAGGTGAACAAAAACTTGATTGCAGTCAGTGTAATGGTTTTGCTTATAATGGTTCATTATCGACCAAAGTTCCCATAAATTGTATACATTCTTATTCTATTCTGCATAAATTCTCCGATCTCAGAGACTGACAGAGCTACAGACTTTCCAGTTTTGTATATATATATTTGTTTAAGCGTACTCCGCGCAGTATAAGTTTGTTTTTAATAAATTTGACAGCGCTCCCCGTTTTCGGCATCAATAAAAATCAAACAATGCATTTTGAGCACGCAGAAGAAGAGGCAGACAATTTCTATATATGCGTGTTCACACACGATTACATACTACAAACAATGAGTGTACCGTAATGTCTAGGGTTCAGGGTATTTCCTAGTCTAGCTTGGTTGACTTAGGGCCTCCTAACTTGTTTCTGCTGTTGCTGTTATTTTAATTAAAAATTCAATGCGAAAAAAAAACGTAGCCAACAAAGCACACATATTATTTGAAGAAGCGCGCTTAATGCTATGAAATCAGCAGCTGAAAATGTTCGCTAAAAATAGTCAAATACAAGTAAGAATGCTCTTGTAGAGAAGGCTCGACTAGGAGATAACATCAACCCGGTCATTAACGAGTGCTGTCATTGTTTGTGTATTCATGCATATGTACACAGAAAATACTTCTACAGGAAAACTTAAATATTGCGATTGATGCGTGAAATCTTTTCTCTGTACTGTACTGTAATGGGAAATTCCACATTTGAGGTGTCAGTTATTCTAGTATGTGAACAAATCATGAGCCACTAAATAGTGCAAAATCACTAACTTTTTTTATGAGCAAGGTGTAAAGCGAGGACTAGGTTGATATAGTACTACGGGGTCAAGTATGCTTTATTCTGCCTGTTATACGTGTATATATACATTTGTACGAAACTAGTATACCTATTTAGTTTTTGGGATCACGGTATTTGAAGTACCCAAGTACACACCACACATACCGATAAGAAGGCAGCACACACGTGACTAAACAGTAAAAAATAGATAGAAAATGGTTTAAGATGGCAACCAAAATTGAATCATATAGTTTTTATATCGATTTGGAACTAAATCTTTTCGTGTTGAAGCTTCAAATAAAAAATCTTTACATATATAAATAGAAAGTATAAGTATATATAAGGCTATTTATATGTGTAGTACATGTACCGATATTTGTTGTGAATACAGGTGGCAATGGACATTTAACAGCTGCTTGGTGTATTGCCCCTTAAATAGAGAAATGCTATTTTAAGGCAGGCACTTACAGTTAATGCTCCCTCTCGACTTCACAATGTCAAAATGGAATGGAAAGGGGGTTCAAGTTCATACTACCTTTACTGTATGCATAAATACTATATATTGGCTGGCAGCTTCAGATAGTCAATGAGTTAACTTTAGGCGCACAGTGGCCTGAATTGCTAATTTTGCATTGCAAAAATCTTAAGTTTTTGAACGCTTGAGATATTTGAAGAATTCGAAATGGAAGATTTTCTTTAGCTTTAAGATGAGGAATAAAATAAGGTTGGTTAATAGGTAACTCACGATCAGCTGCCAAAGTGCAAAGTTTAATGCACTGAAAAAGTTGCGTGCAATAAAAAAACCTTTTTAATACTTTTTAACCGATTGATTAAAAATTTAGCTAAAAAGTTAATTAAAATTAACAAAACTGAAACACATTCTAATTCCTCAAGTGATTTGATGTGCCTGAGAGGTGGGACATGGTGATCGGAGGAGTCGTGTTGTCGGCCTGGTTGAAAAGGTCCGTGTCTGCAAATCGAGATATTTGGCACGTGTTCATATATCTATAACTTTTGTAGTCCTTGTTTTTAGATTTTCGACCTTTTTCTGACAACTCTTTGTTGTATTATTGCATTGAACATAAAATCAAAATTCGATTGCATTTTACAGCTTGCTTTGATTTCTTGTTATTCCTCATATGATTATATAATATTTTTGTTCAAAATTGATTCATTTAAAACAATAAAACGAAAAAATCTTATTACAATCGGAATTTTCGTTAGATTTTATTCGTTCACAAAAATAAAGCTGGAAACAAAAAAAAAAAAACCTAAAATGTAACAGGTTTTTTATATTTGAACCACTGCAAAAATCAAAATAAAAGTCCATATTCGATGAACCAAAGTGCTTCGGGCTATTTGAAGAAAAACGATCATATATAAATTTTTGATTTATGCAATGCTAAATTTGCGATTTCGTATGATTGATGCGCTCAAACTTTGGGTAATTACGGCAATTATTTAATTACAGCTGCTCATCGTTACACAATATTTAATATTTAAAACCATATCTGCAATCCGGTCCGGAACCAAACCCTGTGGAACCGATTCTCTCTTTTCGCCCATGGGTTTGGAACCTGAACCGAACTCTTGCCCTTTTTTCAGGTGCTTGCAGCGCTGATTAAAAACACTTCATTCGATTTCCGGATATTTTTTTATTTGATTAAAAATGTATACAAAGCTTTGTAGTTAATATATTTTAAAGTGTTGATTGTCATCGACAAAAATTAATAATTTTTCTTGAGGATTACCCATAACTTTTATTAATGATCGCTTATCGATTATATACTTTGTTTAGCCTTCAACTGGGCAACGCGTTTTCGTGTAATGTGAGTGATAAGGTGTCTAAAAAAAGACAGCCATTGACTTTTATAATAATTTAACAATGTGTTTGGCTGACTGTTGGCAAAATTGCAAAAATTTTACATTTTGAAATTGCAAAACAAGGTAATCAATGTCTGCCAATGATTATCAACAAAATGCATGGCTAATATTTTGTTTCCTTTTAGCCACAATTTTCTCTATATACTTTTGTAACATGTGTGATTAGCTACATAGATTCCAGGACATGTTAAGATTTAAGATGAGTCAACAAAGAGATCAGATATTAATAATGGCTTTGTCCAAGCTTGTGTCCTATTTGATAAGGAAGATCTTTAAAGCAGTCAAGTGTGTTACCCTCCAACACTTAAGTTTTCGTTAATAAACACAAAGCGAACACAAATTATTTAGAATTGAAGAAATGTTGGGCATTTATTTGAATTACATTTTTTCATACCTATTTTTATTTTTGTTTTTAAACTTTTATGTCTATTGTTTTATTCGTTAACGAAAACCGAGTAACGAGTGGCAGTACTTTTATATAGCGCTGCAAAGTTGCCACCACATGCATTAATTTGGTATCTATCGTTCTTAATCAGGGAAGACACATTTGCTTTGATATGCTGCGTACGTATTTTGCATGAAATCTTAGTCATAATGGAGCAGAGCAAATTGAAGCGAAATGGAAACCAAAATCGTAGATACGAATTAAAAAGTCACAAGATACTCATACCACATGTATATGTGTGTAGGTTTATTTGTGCGCCTGACTTCAAATAATTTTCCCAATCACCAGTTAATCAAAATATTTATGATCTAAGGCAAATCACAGCGCATAATCAGAAGCTAATAACTGGCCACGGGGACGATTGCCCCGATTGGTTGCCGCTTCGGTACCTTTCGATAATCGATAAGCTAGCTATTTTTTCACTTAGCTGCTTAGTGCTAACCACATGAGTAATTTTCTTTTCTAAAAATATATATATATATATATATATATATACATACAAACTGTTTACTATACGTAATATTTTGCAGTTTAGGGAGTTTTTTGATTTGTTTATGGGTTCGCAGCGCACTTGGGTTTATTAATTAGAATTTATGGCTGGCAATCGCGCAAACGCCCAGTGACAATAAATAGCCATTAGATACTTACTTTCGTGACAGCGGTTGACAATCTTATCGGTACATGGAGCCACCTATCCACCGCCTAGGTAATTTTACTTTTCACTGGTCATACATATATATGTAGAATGTTTACCAACAAACACACTTGGAGAAACACATAGTGTAAACCTTTCAAATTTTTACAACTTCTGACATCTTTGTAGCGCATTTGCCAAACTGAATTCAATAGGTTGTTTCTTTAAGTGTACACACACATACACATACATGTTCTTACTGACCGGCACACGCCCAGAACAAATAGTTAGCTTGCGATTATTCTAGAATGATTGAGTCGAATTCAAAAGCGCCGCGTTGTTTTATTATTGTTTTATGATTATTATTTTTTTGTGACACTTCGAAGCTTCCCTTATCCGCGTAATCTCTTAAGTTTATTCCAGTTTTTGGCTAGTCACAAAAATTGGCAAAAGAATCATAGCCAAGCAGAGCTTGTCACAAAAAACCCCGCCAACTGATTATTTACAGTTAGTTGGTTGCCTTTGTTCACACACACACTTCATATTCCAGCTAACGTTAGGGAGATAGATAACCTTGTCTATTTAACTCTTGGCGCGCTCTTGGACCGCATACGATTACGCCAACAGCAGCAGCAGCTGCGTCAGCGGCGGCTGCGACGCCCGCCACTAATCACTCCAATTAGCTAGAAAGCGTTTTTTGTTTAAAATTCGCACGTTGTCGCGCTGTCTTGGCATTGTAAGGCAGACAGTCAATGAAACACTTGGCCAGCAGGAAGGCAGAAAGCCATTTATCCATATAAGCGGCTTTAACAAGGAGCACAAAAAGGATTGGGCGTCATTGTTTTTTTTCTGTGACTCTGTGAGTGTTCCTTTTTCCATACAAGTGTTTCAAAATGAAGGATTTTTAGGAACTTTCAAAACTTACAAGTGACGATGTGACAAAGTGAAAAATTTTAAAAAATCGTTCAAAAGCAAAATTAATAATAAAAAAAAATTAAGCAATTAAACATATAGAAAAGAACGAAAGAAAAAACTTAACGAAGTGAAAGACAAACTTGAATGCATGACAAATACAACAGTAGCTGCTTAAAAAAACCCACAAACATTTTTACCTCGAAGCCTTATAACTCTTTACAAACCTGTACTAAGCCTAAAATTATTTGGAAAGGAGTTAACTAATTGTGAAAGGAACTTTAATATTATGGAAAGTCCTAAACTTGAAGAAAAATAATAATTAAAACAAGTGCATAGAACTTGACTCAATTGAATAAAACACAGAAAATTATTTCAAACTTATTTTTGACGCTACTAACTTTTACTTTTACTTTTTCAATTTCGATTTTTGCACTTTTATTTTTAATACTTTTTGAGCAAATTGTTTCTTAACCAAATCTATTTTAACATTAAATACGCAACCGTCATTTAAATATTATAATAGAGGAAGATCATTTGGGAGGGGAGCACAAGGTGATTTATATCAAGTCGCTGCATGCTTAAAATGTGCTTCAGTTCATTATCTTTAAGGGAAGGGGGAAGTTTACCGGTTGCTTTGTTTCTATTTTGGTTATTACTATTATTTTTTGTTTATTGTTTTTGAAAGGTCGCTTAAAGCTTGTCTGTTTACCAACTGCTTAGCTACTATTGTTGTAAAGAGTAAAAAATTAGCCCCGTCGCTACTGAACGCTATGGTTTGAAATGTTTTTATTTTACTTTTGTATTTTGTTTAACAGAAATTTGTGGCACATGCCAAAACATGGGCACTTAAGGCCAATCTGTATTGTGTGCGAGCACGGATAATGCAGATTAATCCTATGCATATATATACACATATATACTTTTGACCCGTTTGATGGTTTCTGTCTCTTTATAAACTTTTCAAGTCTTTGCTCTTTGTGATTTATTTATTGCTTCAACGTTTTGGCGTAAACAACTTTTGGTGTTAACAACTTGAGTTCAAAAATTGCAAAAAGGCAAAATGTAGATAAAAAATCAAAAACCACAAAAACCGCAGCAAAAACCAGAACAAAGCAAACAAAATTTGAAGCATATCAAATATGCATCTTAATCATTTTTAAATGTCGTGTACGTAGAATATTTATTGCTTTCGATATAGTTAAAAACAGTGCCATTACTGCTGTGGGATGTGATGGGCGCGTGTCAGACCAAAAAAAAAAAAAACAAATTAATTAAAAAATAAAGCGAATACACATAGTAATAAAAGCCAAACAGTAACAGAAAGCCACACGCAGGAGCTATTAACAACCAAAAAAAAAATCAGGCACAAATGAAGAAAATGCGCCATAATTGTACCATTTTTGGGCTGCGGCTCAATTGAATTGCTATATCCATATCTGTATATACCAATTGAGAAGCCTCTAGTCGAGATAGCTCGACTTAAGGTTACCCTTAACCCCAGACCTCAAAATTTCAATCTTTAAAGTCTCTTGACGCCACCTTTGCAGATAATCAGAATTAGACAACGAAAGCATATCTTTAAAGCTCTAATTTTTAGCTTAGGAGAAAGAATAAAAAAAATTATCGATACTTTCAAATAAGCTTGTATACGAGAACTTATATATTCTTATACATATAATCTAAAGTGTCTAGCTAGTATAGTCTGAGATCAACTCGTTCATATGTAAACATTTGTACAGACAGACGTGGCTTAATCGACACGGTTTTATAATATAATGGGACCATTATAGCCTTTTACCCTATGGTAGTTACAGTAATTTGAAAACCAATATACTCTGTCGCTATCAGAGTATAAAAAAATAGAAACAAATTATATATATGAAATTTTCGGTGTTTTAAGTAGAATGCGGGGGTAGAACTGTAAAGGGTAATGTTGGCGTTGCGGGACACCAAGCACAATTGCTTATGATTGACTCTGACGTCAGCATCGTCATCATCATCCGCATACTTGTTATTATGATCTGCTGTTGTTGTATTAGTTGTAGTATTTTATTTATATTGTGGCATGTTTTATTTTATTAATAGCCCCCTTTCATTTTTATAATATGCGTTATTTTCGCACGCAATTTGAAATGCGCAAAAAAAAACCAACAACAGCTTAAAGTCCGTGACCGTAAGCATTTACTACGCCGCAAACTTCAAACCGGCAGTCGATTGCTAAAATTTTACCATATGCATTAAGTTCATGCTTGCTCGCAACAATCACTAACTTGAATGCATGCTAAACCCAACCGCAAACCCAAGCCCAAACCGAATCCGTGCCATTTTAGAATTGGTAGTTAGACAGCCGGGATCTCATGCCTTCTAATAATGATATAAAAGTTATATAAATGTAAACATATTTCAGAGCTAGCTAACAGCCCAATAAGTAAATTACTTGAGCAACTTGGGCCCGGGATCACGGTGTGCATTTCTCTGTAACCATCATTACAGACACAGCTAAGTTGACATTTACAAAACGGAGTTTTATTAACCGCTAAATACCCAAGTTAAGCTCAGTTCATGCTATATCCGTGATACCTGTCCGAATATTTAAGCTGTTAACTCTGTATATTCTTACATACATATACATAAACTATATATATGTGAATGTCCCGATATTTGACATGTGTGAACTAAGCTTAACGTTAACAGTTCGGGTATTAATGTATGTTTGCTTATCGGATTATCTGATTATTTTTTCAACAACACAATTTACTATCATTAAATAAGCTAAGTTTAGCATTCCAGAATTTGTTCACGAGCTTATCGAGTTATATTTAAGCAACATTATTTAAAATACTTAAAAAAAAACACCATTTTACCAGTTGGGCAGCACCATCAATAGTCTTTTTATAAACAAACCTTCTAAAAAATTCAATTTGATGTAGACTGTAATTAATTTAAAAATCTAAAATCTTTCGTTTTACACTTATTTTATAAACAGATAATCTGATAAGCAAACTGACGTGAATACCCTTTAACAGCATGCTTTGCTCTTATATATATATATATATGAATATATATATATATTTGTGTGTGTATGTGTGTGTGTGCGTGTATGTCATATGAGCTAACCGAAAATTATGATATTTCTTTCTATTGTTCTTTTTCTTTCTCCTCTTCACACTTACCTAAAACTTATTATTTAAAATCCTATATATTTTGAATACGCGTAAAAAATATATTCATATATATATGTATATATATTAAACGTGATATCATACATAAAAATCGAGCCAAAAATATACCCCGTTTAAAATTTATTGGACGCAACAAAGCCGCTACGAATTCTATTCCTCTTCGTTAGTGTCTTCTTGGGCGCTTTTAGCATACATTATTGATAATTTGTCTACCCTGCATCCACGAAAAATGGGAAAAAGGGTATATAGATTTTGAGAAAATTTATGTAACTGGAGAGCACCTACAACCTCAAAAAGTATGTTGATATAGGCTTTCAAGTTATATATATATATATTCTTGGTCAGCAACAACAGCCTAGTTGATTTTCATGTCCATCTGTCTGTTGATATAAGCGCGTTGACCTAATATGAAGACCATTAGACCGATAGACTTAGGATTTGGGATATAAATTCTTACAAACCCGACATGAAATGTGCATTGAAACCGGTTAGTAAATATAGGAGAAATAAACGATTAGTCATCATGCATGTAAACACACAAACAATAACTGTTCGCATTACTTCGGGTCCAGGGTATCTGGTAGTCAATCTTTCTCGACTAGACCCTTCTTACTTGTTTGTTAACAATTTATAGACCTGTGACGCGCCTTATTAAGGCCATTTTTATGTTCGTCTAGCTGTTGTCTTCTTCTTTTTTTTCTATTTTATTAATGTTTTCTTTCTTAACATTTTAAGAATCGTATATATGATTTGATGTCTTTGTATCCCCAATTTTGTGCTAGCTCGTTTCTTATCGCTTCATTGAAGCGAAATCCAGAGTTATTAGTAAATGAGAATGTTAAGTACAAATATGTAATATGAACCTGTATCCGTACCTGTCCACTTTTGCATTTACGAACAAAACATAAAGTGAAAAATCAAGTAAGATGGTTTTTTTTAAAAAAAAAGGTCGGCTAGAAAATACCTTGAACCTTAGACATGACGCAAAAAGTTATTTTTATATGTATAGTTGTACATCCAATGTGCTAATGCATGCTGACTTTGTGTGAGTGTATCTTATCCGATTTCGAGGAAATCTTTACAGATGATTTTCTCGATGTCGATAACAAGAGTACAGCGTTAAGCGGAAAATATGCTGTTGATGAAAAACACACTTAACCTGCGCGTTTTATGAGAGATCTTAAAACCCAAATCTCAAGTCTCCCGATCTTACAGGCTGCGAAATCAACGCGATCATACTGCCAGACAGAAGGATAGACAAACACACAGTCAGACGAAAGATCAAAAATACATTATATATACTTTATAAAGTCGGACGGGCTTCCTTGTGTCTGTTGCATAAATTTATGCAAAACCATTTTAAACTGTATTCCCATTAAGTGGGTTCAGGGTATAACCAGCATTAACAAGCAGGAAGTTTAAACTTATAGTGCTGCGACTAGCAACTAATTATAGCAACACATACTACAACAAGAACAATGGCTAAATATAAACAAATAAAATTGTCATCATAATAACATACTCCTATGTATGAATAATACACAAACGATCGTAGAACTATATTTTTAGGGCCACGTATAATAATAATTAAATTTATTTACTGGTCCTCCATGGTCACATACTAATTCCATGCCACTATAATCATCATATCAATTACGACCTTTTTGTAATAAAACAAGTAAAATGGCTCTAGTCGAGAAAGATCGACTCGAAAACACCCTGACCTTTTGAACCTTTAAGCCCTACTGCGCTAATGCATAATTTCAATCTTTTATATCTCAGGTGGTTTTTAAGCCAATTACCAAGTTTTTTTAAGATTATATGTGTATTTTGAAAACGGGACGAGTTATCGATAATTGGAAACAATCTTCGCCTATGGTATATATATTTAAAGTTTGTATTCAAAGGATTTGAGATTAACGCGTTCAGGCAGACGGACGGACTGACAGACAGAAAGACATGGCTGTTGTTGCACAAAAATATTATAATATAATATTATTTTAATTTCATCCGTTCAGAGCACTAAATAAAAATGGAAATATGCCCTGTTACTTTTTGTAATGTGATAATATATAAATTTATTTAACTGAAAATTTAAATAGGGCACATAATGTCACTTGGACTTTTTGAGGATATAATAAAACTGAAGCGATTCTTATGACATTGAAACCTCAGAGAGGTTGTCTAATTGATTGTAACAGATGACAGTCTGCCTGTAATGTACGCAACAATAAAATCATAACAAACCAAACTCAGCTCAAATTAATTCATACTCCCAACGAAATTTTCTAACCAATTCGGCCGCAATTTCAATAACAAAAGTCTGTCTACCAGTTGTCTCGTTTTTTGTTTTTTTTTATGTTAATATTTATACTCAATATTATTATTATTATTATTATTTTTATTGTTATTGTTCTGCTTATAGTATTACACACATGCCATGTCGCACTTATAGTACTTATTTTTCAAACACTGGTCGACATAAGTATTTTGTCGAGTGCATTATCACCATATTTGTAAATTTTATCGTTTTTTTTCTGTTTACCATAAACTATACAATTTTTTAACAGACATTGTGTGTTAGAAAATAATATGAAATAATAATAATTCACTCATCTAAATACATATGCCGACCAGTGTAAATTCATTTGTGTACAGTATATGTATAGCTGTTTCTACTAAACGTAGCACGAGGTTTGTTATTACAATCATTGCCTATCTCAATGGTTGACATTTAATTTTAACAATACCCATATATCCATTTACAATAAAATATGTTTAAGAACACGTGATGGTTTGTTCTTTTTTTTTTTGGTTTTTGTACTGTTAATTGTTTTATAATCGTATAATATATTGTATTTCAACATTCTTCTTTACTTCTTTTTATTGCAGCAAACATTTAACTAGTCCAATTGATTACAGCCCTTTTACCCTATACCACTGGACAAACAATAGGACAGCTTAACAACAGAACACAGAAAATAAAGAAAAAATACCAGTAAAATGACTGGTTTTACCAATGCCGGCTTTGAGAACGACGAGCCCGTCAAGGTGAGTTTTTAACTAGTGATGGATAGATGGAAAAATATGCAAGGCAAATAGGGTTACGTACACAGCTGTAAAATTAATAATAGCACCAATTTGGCATTGTTTAACTGACTAAATAAATAACATCTCGTTTTGCAAATTTCGTCCCCCAAAACCTACTTTAAATTTCAAATATATATATATATATATAATATTTGTTGTCGAAGCAATCGTATTTTGACTGAAATGGCATGTCAACAACACTTATCTGTATAAAATACATTTTTGTTGTGGTTTTCGTATAAAAGATTCCAAAATCTATAAGAAAAGTTCAAATTAACTGAAATATCTGACACAATTTTTATTTGTCTTATTTTTATAGCCTGAACCCATTAAAAATGGGTAAAAAGAGTATAGTGGTTTTGTGCAAATGTATGTAACAGGTAGAAGGAAGCATCTCCGACCCCATAAAGTATATATATTCATATATTCATGATCAGCGTCAACAGTCGAGTCGATATAGCCATGTCCGTCAGTCCGTCTGTCTGTTCGTCTGTCTGTCTGTCCGTATGTATGAACGCGTCGAGCTCAGAGACTATAAGTGCTAGAGACTCCAGATTTGGAACTTAATCTCGACTAGTCTCTAGGCAGTACAAGTTGTTTTTGATGTTCGATAACTACCGTTTCCGATATACACATGGGATCGATAACAACAAAATCTTGAGTTTGGAAAACTTTTAGATGCCATTTGAATTATTAATAAACATAAGCAGAATAATGAAAATCTGTGAAATTTTTATTAAAATCGGTTACGAAACACCAGAGATATGGGACATTGAAGTTGTGTATGCAGTATGCAGTATGCGCTTACACACACATACTTGCAAGCACTGACTGCACGCGTAAAGTATATGGTTCAAGGTATCTTCTAGTCGGGACTTCTCGGCTAGAGTCTTCTTACTTGTTTTTTTTTTGTTTTTTTTTTTTAATTTTTTTGCATAGTGTAATTTACCAATTTCGATAAGTGGAAATAAACTTAAATATAAATAAGACTTTACATTATAACGAAAAAATTAAAGACTAAGCACGTAAGCTCGTTGCAGTAAAGCACATTCGACTGCTTAATACTCTGATACTAGTATAAAATTAAGTGACTCGAAGTCTGGCTGCAAACGTGTTAGGGCGGCTGGAATGCGCGGTGGCCTACAATAATTTTTTGATCGAGTTTTTGGTGGATATCACCAGCTTTCTTTTTACTAAAGTTGGTGGCGTAAAACATATAGGCACTCCCATGTTTAAAGGGCGGTAGGGCGGGTGCTGGCTTTTGGGGCATGTCATCAAAATTGAAAATGCTGATCTTTGTGTCACAAGCTAGTTTGATGTTGTACGCTGTAGAAATGTGAGAAATATGTGTGGGGTTTTCTTTGTTTTTCTTTGTTTTGATTTGCAACGCGAGTTATCGACATGATGATGATATTGAAATCCCAGCCACAGAGTCGAACACGTGGACCCACATATTTGCAATGTTTCAAGTCCCTAGCTTTAAGGTTGTCGAAAGAAGTTGCGCTCATACGGGACACACAGGCAGACGAACGTACGGACAGACAGCATAAGAGCCAACGTACCCTAATTAACCTTATCTTACCTTTGGTATCAGGGTATAAAAAGACACTTACATTTATATCAGGCTTTGGCTTGAAACGAAAAACAAAAAACACAAAAAATCTTGACGTTGCCTTATAACAATGAATAGTTAACTAGCCGAAATCGAATGCATTGCTTGACCTATTGTTTTCAGTTAGCTATAGTGTACAAAAATTTGTTCACATACATAGATATCAGTTGCATAGCTAATATTTTTATTGTGGTGAAAACAAGTTTGAAAACAAAGATTGCGATTTGTGCTTATTCATATTTATTTGGAATGTAAGTACATGTGTTGAAATCAAGTTTTCTGAAAATCGAAACTGAAAGACTGGTTTACATAGAACAGCATTTGGCTGCATGTAAATTAAAAAACTAATACAAATGCCATGATAAAATACATGTAACTCAATAAACTTAGTGCTGCCCAACTGATTTAAGTACTTATATGTACGTGTATATTCAAATATTTTAGCACTAATGAACTATAAACATTTTAGAGCTTTTCATGATTTTGTCAATAGCGTCTCGGCACGTTCCACGATTCCTGAGATCAAGACTTTTTTGTTATGGATACAATGACAATTTTAGATTCGGGAGAGCATTTGATAGTTTAAAACATATATCAAACCTTATTTAAACATTTAATGGTTTAGGGTATTAAGAAAAAGAAAGAAGGAAATATGTATTTTTAAGCCAAATTTCGTATACAATAAAGTTATACTTTTATGTATATGAACATATGAAAAGATGATCACAAGATTATAGTGAATAAAATTTTGGCCACACCTAAGCAAACCACATAAAATAAATTTCACCTCACGAAACAGAAAAGGAGACAACGTCCGAAGCTCACGCGAAGCAAGTCTGGCCAAAATTAAATGTGTATAAATACGAATACTCGATTACAACAAACAGACTTACACACACACACACTCCCATGTATATACATATATATATATATATATATAAAGACAATTGCCGCAGGTTAATATATCAGCCTGTCCTAATTGAAACTGAACCATAGTTATGGTTTCTGCGCGCTATATCATATGCATACACACACACACACAAACGCACACAGATATATACCAACACTTATACGCGCTACAAAGCTAGATAGTTTCAAGATTTCATAATAATAAATATTGGCAACTTATTATGGGTCTAAAGCAGCAGCAGCCTGCAGCGCAGCATCCAAATGTGTCCAACTCTTGACCAGTTCCAATTACACTACACAGTACAAAGAGTTCTCAATAGGTAAACCAGTTTTTTTTTGGTGACGCTACAACAACAACAACAAAAGCAACATCGGCTTTATAGTTTAAAAAAACCAGAGAACGGCAACATATAACCAAAAACTCAATAACATATACAAATTTATGTAAAGTCAAAAGACATGTAAAAAAATAAGGCAAGAGACACAGTGACAGACAAACGAACGAACCAACAAACACACATACACATACACACACTGACACATAGGCATAGACGGACGGAGAGACAGACCGAAAGCAATAAAGGCAGCCACGAAACGTGCTGAGTTTAAAAATAAAACAACGCAAATCTCGTGCGCTCTAAGCGCTCCTCACTGTCACTGGCGCGCGCTCGGCCGATTGGTATTACTCACTCCCCTATCCCAATCTCCAAGCACTACCCAATACACAGGTTACCCATGTAACTGGTTTGCAGTCTCTTTTTTCGGCTCATGCTTTTGGCTTAAAGTTTTTTTTCTTCTTTTCCCCTAAAGTCTCTTTGTCATATCTTACTTACTTGCCACATTATAATAAAAATTATAATTATAAATATTTTTATTTTTTTTTTTCTATTTATTATTTCTTCCAACTGTTTGAACAGGCCTTGAGAACTTTAAACTACAGACAAAAAACAATCATTTATTTTCCAACTGAAATTACAAACATGTAAGATGACTCTAGTCGAGAAAGCTCGACTAGGAGATACCCTGTTCCCTTGACAAAATACATACAGTCATTGTTTGTATCAATGTTTGCGCTACTGTATGCTTTATTTAATCGAAATTTACGATTTCTCCTTGGTTTCTATTGTAGGTCAAATTTAAAATTGTAATATTATTATTCTTGATTTCAAATCTTAGATCTCTAGCTCTGATAGCCTCCGAGATCGACGCGTTCATACGGACATGCTGATCGTCTCTCTGTTATATACTTTTGCACCGAACCATTATTCCCTTTGTTCAGGGTATAAATATGTTCAAGCTTTTGAGCTTGAGTGTTTTTTTACAACTCCCAATCATTTTTTGGGAGGGAATTAAGGAAGCTTTTTTCGACTCGCCGAAAGTTTATACATTCTTGAAAAGCAGAAATTTTTCATTACTCTCCCCGTTTCCGATAAACGAAACTAATCGACTTCAATAATTTTTTGAACTTGTAAATGTTTAAGAAAATAATAATTTAAATCTTTGCAATTGATTGAAGTGTGAGTTAAAGATGAAAGTTCAGACATCAAGCAAAAGAGCATACACATACATACATACATTCACACAAAGGTTCACAATAGAAAAGTTTAAGGATCAGGGTATCTGGCAGTCAAGCTTGCTCGAATTGTGATTTGTATAGCCTTTGGGTATTATGCGATTATATTTAAAATACTAACATGCAAATACAATAATCGATTCACGCTTGCATAACGCTGCGTGTTAATGTTGTTGCTATCGTTGCTGATGATATTGTTATTGTTGTTGTTATTATTGTTGTTGCTATCCACTTAATTGAACTGGGGACGTGGACCCGTAGCTAGACCGTATGTTGACGCCCGGTTAATACTAATTAAAATTTTATACCCCTAACAACAAATAGGTTTACGTATGGCATGCGTTAGCGCTTTAAATTACTTCTTTCCAACCAATCACAAACACATTTCCCCCTCCCCATTCGATCTTGTAAGCCTATGTCATGTAACCTTCTGAGTGGTGCGGCAGTGCATGAAAAATGACTTATTCGATTTACGGTCAGTTCTACGACCCTGCACGGTTAACTGACAGCTGGTGTCTTGTGCATTTTTATGACCATTTAAAGGCCGCGTGGCGCATGCGTTATGTACAAATCGCGTATGAAACGCTCAATAATGGCGCGCAGGCTTGTTTTCAATTTTAGAAACTGAAAGCGCAACATTTAACAATTGAAACAATTGAGATGTTCATCTACAAATGTACAAAGTATGTATGTATGTATGTTTGCATAAGCCAAAGTCATCGCAAGAATAGCAAATATAATGCAACAAGCCACACAATAAATAAACTTAATTAAGCATTTCACAATCGAAAATTTCAATATCATTTGTGTAAGACAGTTAACGATTCTAATCGATTCAAACCAAAACGGGCAAATATCACGGTTTTTTAACAAGTTCAAGTAGGTCAAAGTGTTAATTTTAATTCATACCCTACGTTAAAAGAAGCTTTGAGCATTATTTAAAAAATATACTGCAAAACTAGATGTTCGTTTTTGAATCGGTATAAATAAGTCGAAACAGCACTATTTTGAATTCGAAGCTGTATATTAATCAACATAAATATTTACATACAAATATAAACTCAACAAATATTGTGAATTCTCAGAGAAAAAGCGATACAAAAAAAATTCAGTTAAATTACCATTTTTCCTTTGATGTGACATGACCTTAAATATATCCAAAACGAGTTTTTTGCATTTTAAGGCTAAAAATATTTTTCACAAACATCAAAAGCCGGGTAGGTCTATTCGGACATCACATTCGGATGCAGCAGGTCAAAAACCTGTAGGAAAGTGTGGTCTGGCTAATGGTTGAACATCTTGATAGCCTGTTTCGTTGTAGGGAATGTTTGAGGATTAATATTACTATTAAACATTTGATTCATTCATTGAATATACAAAAATAATAAAGCTTTTGTAACAATATTCATTGTTAATTATTATACTTGATTTATGAAACTTTAAGCGTTAAGATTTGGACCACTTTTTGAACATATTTAAAGAGTTTTGATCTTTATTATAGAGGGGGAGGGGAGTCATTTGCAAAAAGATTTTCAACTTAGTTAACCGTCAGCGCAAGCACCTGATGATTCGATTCGCTAACGAGTTGCCGTTATTAATGATTTCTGTGTTTTGTATTATTTTTAGCCAAAAGCTGGTTTCGAGCCCGATACCGCATCGCTGCGAGAGAAAGTTGTGCTAAATCCCGCTGAAAAATGGCGCATCTTAAAGAATATCTCAATCATCTCGATAGCGTTCATGGTGCAGTTTACTGCGTTTCAGGTGAGTTATCGAGATACGTCTAAATAGTATTCGAAACTGTATATTTATTGTTTTGCGTTTATTTGATTGTCGTATTTAGGGCACGGCCAATCTGCAGTCGTCGATCAATTCAACGGATGGCCTCGGCACCGTATCACTAAGTGCCATTTACGCGGCGCTGGTTGTCTCTTGCATCTTCCTGCCCACGCTGATCATTCGCAAGCTGACGGTCAAATGGACGCTCGTTTGCAGCATGCTCTGCTATGCGCCGTACATTGCCTTCCAGCTGTTCCCGCGCTTTTACACCCTGGTGCCGGCTGGCATCCTGGTGGGTATGGGCGCGGCGCCCATGTGGGCATCCAAGGCAACATATCTGACACAGGTCGGGCAGGTATATGCAAAGATAACTGAACAGGCTGTCGATGCCATTATTGTGCGATTCTTTGGCTTCTTCTTCCTCGCCTGGCAATCTGCTGAGCTCTGGGGCAATCTTATCTCCAGCTTGGGTAAGTAATATCACCACAATTCCCTCTCTCTAATAATTAAAAACACATCCATTCCATTTCATTCCATTCCATAGTTCTGTCCAGTGGAGCACATGGCAGCAGCAGCAATGCCAGTAAGACAGTTAAAAACGAGGATTTGGATTATTGTGGTGCCAACTTTTGCACCACCGGCAACGGTGGTCATGCCAATTTGGAGCGCCCCCCAGAGTCTGAGATCTTTGAAATCTCGATGATCTATCTAATGTGCATTGTGGCGGCCGTTTGCATCATAGCATTCTTCCTCGATCCTCTCAAACGCTACGGTGAGAAACGCAAAGGCTCCAATTCTGCAGCGGAACTCTCGGGATTGCAATTGCTATCGGCGACATTCCGTCAGATGAAGAAACCAAATCTGCAGCTCCTAATACCCATTACCATATTCATTGGCATGGAACAGGCATTCATTGGCGCCGACTTTACACAGGCTTATGTGGCCTGTGCTCTGGGTGTTCATAAAATTGGTTATGTCATGATCTGCTTTGGCGTAGTCAACGCTCTCTGCTCAATTCTGTTTGGTTCTGTGATGAAGTATATTGGCCGCACGCCGATCATCGTGCTTGGCGCCGTCGTTCACTTTACTCTCATCTCTGTGATGCTCTTCTGGCGTCCCAATCCCGACAATCCGCTCATTTTCTACGCCATGTCCGGACTGTGGGGTGTCGGTGATGCAGTCTGGCAAACACAAATCAACGGCCTCTACGGCCTGCTCTTCAGACGAAACAAGGAGGCCGCCTTCTCTAACTACCGCCTATGGGAGTCCGCTGGCTTTGTCATTGCCTATGCCTATGCCACAACGCTATGCACCCGCATGAAGCTTTACATCCTGTTGGCGGTGTTAACGCTGGGCTGCATTGGTTATGTCATTGTCGAGATTCTCTACAGAAAGAAGGTAAGTTCAATTTTTCTAGAAATTTGTTAATATACAAATAGTTATGAAGGACGTTGGTGGCTTTCACAATTGTTCGAAACTATAAGGAACTAATCTTAGCTTTTTGTTGTTATTTTTGTTCTTATAGCAACGCAAAGTCAAGAAGCAGGAGATTCTCGAGGCAGCCGAGAAGGAAAAGGAGGCAGCTGCCGCTGCGGCTGCTGCTGCAGCTGCTGCCGAGTCAAACGCCGGTTACGGCGACGGTGTCGAGGAGACCGATGATGAGCTCGACGATCTTGAAGAAGATATTGTAGTCACGCGCCTGTAATAACCATATTTTGTTAATTGTTGTACGTTCTTTTTGTTTATATTGCCGACGACGACGCGTCGTTGCGGTTGCAACGGCTATGCTGATAATCGCTAATTGTTATTAGTTAGCAGTTAGATGTTAACAGCTCTGGTAACCTACCACGCACGCACACACACAAGAGCAAATACATACATACAAACATACATGCAAGCGCAAGCACAACGAAAACAAAAATGTATTTAATATAAAATATAAAAAAAGCAAGCAAACACAAATTGTAAGAAAAACTGTTGCATAGCCGCAGGCGCACTTAGTTTTTTGTCGTCAAAGTAGTTGTCATAGTACTTAGTACATTCCCCCTCCCAAAATCAATTAGACAAAAAAGGCGTCCGTTAAAATCGACAAACATAAATGTATTTGTATGTGTGTGTGTGTGAAAGAAAGTATTCGTCCTAAGTGTGTGTTAATGTGCATGTGTCTTATATAACTTTAGTTTTGTACAAATGCAAGCGACAAAAAGATTGAAAGAAAAAAAATTAGAGATAAATGAATGCAGAAAGTTGCGGAATTGTGATGGCAATTGACGACAGTGGGTACGTCTTAAACATCAAGTAGTTCGAAAATATAGGTCTATGAGTAATATATATATTTAGATTGCAGCACACGCACACTCGCACGCTCACACGCACCACGCACAATGATAGCATGCTGTAGCAGTATGTGTTTCAAATATGCCTATTGAATTGTTATTTTATTTTAAAAGCTAGTGTTAAATCTTAATATTTAAAGAATTTTTTTCATTTATTTTTTTTTTGTTTGCTGCCTATATACAAAACATCAACAAATAAAACAACTAAACGATAAAAAGTGATAATTAAACACACATACACACACACACACACACACACACAGACACAAACAAATACCTACATACTAACACAAGTGCACATAGAGCCACAAAATAGTCAAATTTCTAAACTAAACCTGGCCGCGAAAACTTATGTTACAGAAATTATGAATAAGCAGTCGAAAAAATAAAACAATATAAAACAAAATAAACGAAATAATATAAAATCAAATTTAAATAAAAAACAACACACACACACATACAACACAAAATAAAACAAGCAAGCGATTTAAACAAATTAAATAAAGGCAAAAGCAAAAAATATAGCATGCAAAATAAAAAAAATACATTTTGTGCTCAGTATTATGTTTTAAACTTAATTTAAGTGAGTTATTGTTTCCTGTTTTTATTTGAAATTTTTTTTTCTTTTGCAACAAAAAAAAATACCGATTTATATTAAAAAAAAAAAATAAATAATAATAAAAATATATATATGTTATTGTAGTTTGTGTTGAGAATGCAATATGAAACCTCTCTTCGATTGCAATTATAATTATTTTACAAAAGTTGCAATATACAATACACACACATTTATATACTTTTCGTTATATTAAAAAACCTTAAATGAGAAAAAAAAATTACAAAAATATAACAAAAAATAGTTTTAATGCATATATTTTCTTAATTTTTTTTTTCTTAGTACTTTAAGTAGTTCATTATATTATTATCTGAAATATGAAAAAATATAAATAAATGAATATGAATATTTTACACACTGTTGATGTTTTTAAATACATATTACGCATTTACAATCGTTAAATCGCAGCTCGCGCTATACACTAGCCAGCTGACAGCCAAACTTCACTCACAACACTAAAAGAATAGAATATACTCGAACAGAATAGAAAAGAAAACAATGAGTGACAGAGGCAATATGGTATGAGTGAGTATGATCAGTACCGTTTGGCGACATTTGGATTTTGGATTCTATTGCGAATATCAGGACTGAGCGAAGTAATAAAATCTCCGGTGTTTCTTAGCCGATTTTCATAAAAATTTCACAGATTGTCATTATTTTGTCGAATGTTGCAAACGCCGTCTCAAAGTTTTCCAATTTCACGTATTAGTTGTTCTCGATCCCATGTGTATATCGGAAACGATAAGAGTAATCGAAAATCGAAAACAAATATGTACGGCCTTGGCAATGGCCGAGCTTATGTTCCAAATCTGGATTGTCTCTATAGTCTCTGAGATCGACACGTTCATACATGCAGACGGACGGACGGACGAACGGACAGTTGGACGGACGGATAGACGGGCATGACTATATCAACTCGGCTGTTGGTGCTGATCGTCGATCTTAGAGACCATGAGAGCTAGAGACTCCATATTTGGTACATAAGTTCGCCAAAGCCCTATGCAGAACAAGTGTGTTTCAAATTATCGATAACTCAAAAAGGCTTTTAGAACTTAAGACGAAAAAATAAAAATCTGTGGAATGATTATTAAGATCGGTTGAGAAACACCGGAGATATGGAAGGTGCAGGCATGATCGTACGTGTAAGCTCAAGGGCTAAGGGTATCTCCTAGCGAGCTTACTCGACTAGAGCCTACTTTCTTGTAGTTAAATTGGAGTAGGAACAATACTCATATTATTATTGTTATTGAGAAGCAAATAGTTTTTTATCTTTGAACCCGTGGAAACGACTAAATTGAGGCTCGTTAAAGCTATTGAATGTGTTCATGCAATGCTCTTAAACGTACAAACAATTCCTGAATACGCAAGTTTCATCCCACAATCGGCTTTTGGTAGGTGAGTGTAATTTAAGGCATCGATTTTTATTTTGCTGAGAACAAGGACGATACTGGGTGAGCATAGCTTAGCCTATATATATACAATTGTGATAAATAAACCATCCATTTTAATTAACCTTAGTTCAAAAGTGTGGCTCAAATAAAGTTCTAGGAGGCGGAAGTGGGCTTTTCTTTAAGTTATCGATAGCTTAAAACATATATCAAACCTTATTTATACTTTTAATGGTTTAGAAAAAAGAAAAAAATGCATTTTAAAGCCAAATTTCGTATACAATATAGTTATATTTATATACACGTAGTTATGTATTAGATGATGATCACAAGATTATAGTGAATAAAATTTTGGCCACATCTAAGCAAACCACATAAAAGAAATTTCACCTCACGAAACAGAAAAGGAGACAACGTCCGAAGCTCACGCGAAGCAAGTCTGGCCAAAATTAAATGTGTATAAATACGAATACTCGATTACAACAAACAGACTTACACACACACACACTCCCATGTATATACATATATATATATATATATATATATTATAAAGACAATTGCCGCAGGTTAATATATCAGCCTGTCCTAATTGAAACTGAACCATAGTTATGGTTTCTGCGCGCTATATCATATGCATACACACACACACACAAACGCACACAGATATATACCAACACTTATACGCGCTACAAAGCTAGATAGTTTCAAGATTTCATAATAATAAATATTGGCAACTTATTATGAGTCTAAAGCAGCAGCAGCCTGCAGCGCAGCATCCAAATGTGTCCAACTCTTGACCAGTTCCAATTACACTACACAGTACAAAGAGTTCTCAGTAGGTAAACCAGTTTTTTTTTGGTGACGCTACAACAACAACAACAAAAGCAACATCGGCTTTATAGTTCAAAAAAACCAGAGAACGGCAACATATAACCAAAAACTCAATAACAAATACAAATTTATGTAAAGTCAAAAGACATGTAAAAACAAGTAAGAAGGCTCTAGTCGAGTAATCTCGACTAGACGATACCCTGATCCCTATACTTTACGCGTACAGTCAGTGCTTGCAAGTTTGTGTGGTCATACTGTATACTGCATACACAACTTCAACGTCCCATATCTCCGGTGTTTCTAAGCCGATTTCAATAAAAATTTCACAGATTCTCATAATTTTGTTTTATGTTTTAAATGCCGTCTCAAAGTTTTACAAATTTAAGATTTTGTTGTTATCGATCCCATGTGTATATCGGAAATGGAAAGAGTTATCAAAAATTGAAAACAAACTTATACTTTCTAGAGTTTAGTCGAGCTTAAATTCTGGAGTCTCTAGCTCTTATAGTCTCATACATACACACAGACGGACAGACAGACAGACAGACAGACGGACAGACGGCTATATGGACTCGGCTGTTGATGCTGATCAAGAATATATATACTTTATGGGGTCGGAGATGCTTCCTTCTGCCTGTTACGTACTTTTGCACAAAACCATAATACCCTTTTTACCCATTTTTAATGGGTTCAGGGTATAACAAGTAAGAAGGCTCTAGTCGAGAAATCCCGACTAGACGATACCCTGATCCCTTTACTTTATGCGTACAGTCAGTGCTTGCAAGTATGTGTGTGTGTGTGTGTACCCGCATACTGCATACTGCATACAAAACTTCAATGTCCCATATCTCCGGTGTTTCTTAACAGATTTTAATAAAATTTAACAGATTGTCATTATTTTGTTTTATAATTAAAATTGCATCTCAAAATTTTCCAAATTCAAGATTTTGTTGTTATCGATCCCATGTGTATATCGGAAACGGGAAGAGTTATCGAAAATCGAAAACAAACTTGTACTGCCTAGGGATTAGGCGAGCTTAAGTTCCAAATCTGGAGTCTTTAGCTCTTATAGTCTCTGAGATCGACGCGCTCATACATACACACAGACAGACGGACAGACGGACAGACGGACATGGCTATATCGACTCGACTTTTGATGCTGATCAAGAATATATATACTTTATGGGGTCAGAGATGCTTCCTCCTGCCTGTTACATTTACATACATTTGCACAAAACCATTATACCCTTTTTTCCCATTTTTAATGGGATCAGGGTATAAAAATAAGACAAGAGATACAGCGAAAGACAAACGAACGAACCAACAAACACACATACACATACACACACTGACACAAAGGCATAGACGGACGGAGAGACAGACTGCAAATCTCGTGCGCTCTAAGCGCTCCTCACTGCCACTGGCGCGCGTTCTGGCGATTGGTATTACTCACCCCCCTATCCCAATCTCCAAGCACTACCCAATACACAGGTTACCCATGTAACTGGTTTGCAGTCTCTTTTTTCGGCTCATGCTTTTGGCTTAAAGTTTTTTTTTCTTCTTTTTCCCTAAAGTCTCTTTGTCATATCTTATGGTTTTCGCACGGTTCGCACTTGCCACATTATAATAAAAATTATAATTATAAATATTATTATTTTTTTTTTTCTATTTATTATTTCTTCCAACTGTTTGAACAGGCCTTGAGAACTCCAAACTACAGACAAAAAACAATCATTTATTTTCCAACTGAAATTACAAACATGTAAGATGACTCTAGTCGAGAAAGCTCGACTAGGAGATACCCTGTTCCCTTGACAAAATACATACAGTCATTGTTTGTATCAATGTTTGCGCTACTGTATGCTTTATTTAATCGAAATTTACGATTTCTCCTTGGTTTCTATTGTAGGTCAAATTTAAAATTGTAATATTATTATTCTTGATTTCAAATCTTAGATCTCTAGCTCTGATAGCCTCCGAGATCGACGCGTTCATACGGACATGCTGATCGTCTCTCTGTTATATACTTTTGCACCGAACCATTATTCCCTTTGTTCAGGGTATAAATATGTTCAAGTAGCTTTTGAGCTTGAGTGTTTTTTTACAACTCCCAATCATTTTTTGGGAGGGAATTAAGGAAGCTTTTTTCGACTCGCCGAAAGTTTATACATTCTTGAAAAGCAGAAATTTTTCATTACTCTCCCCGTTTCCGATAAACGAAACTAATCGACTTCAATAATTTTTTGAACTTGTAAATGTTTAAGAAAATAATAATTTAAATCTTTGCAATTGATTGAAGTGTGAGTTAAAGATGAAAGTTCAGACATCAAGCAAAAGAGCATACACATACATACATACATTCACACAAAGGTTCACAATAGAAAAGTTTAAGGATCAGGGTATCTGGCAGTCAAGCTTGCTCGAATTGTGATTTGTATAGCCTTTGGGTATTATGCGATTATATTTAAAATACTAACATGCAAATACAATAATCGATTCACGCTTGCATAACGCTGCGTGTTAATGTTGTTGCTATCGTTGCTGATGATATTGTTATTGTTGTTGTTATTATTGTTGTTGCTATCCACTTAATTGAACTGGGGACGTGGACCCGTAGCTAGACCGTATGTTGACGCCCGGTTAATACTAATTAAAATTTTATACCCCTAACAACAAATAGGTTTACGTATGGCATGCGTTAGCGCTTTAAATTACTTCTTTCCAACCAATCACAAACACATTTCCCCCTCCCCATTCGATCTTGTAAGCCTATGTCATGTAACCTTCTGAGTGGTGCGGCAGTGCATGAAAAATGACTTATTCGATTTACGGTCAGTTCTACGACCCTGCACGGTTAACTGACAGCTGGTGTCTTGTGCATTTTTATGACCATTTAAAGGCCGCGTGGCGCATGCGTTATGTACAAATCGCGTATGAAACGCACAATAATGGCGCGCAGGCTTGTTTTCAATTTTAGAAACTGAAAGCGCAACATTTAACAATTGAAAGAATTGAGATGTTCATCTACAAATGTACAAAGTATGTATGTATGTATGTTTGCATAAGCCAAAGTCATCGCAAGAATAGCAAATATAATGCAACAAGCCACACAATAAATAAACTTAATTAAGCATTTCACAATCGAAAATTTCAATATCATTTGTGTAAGACAGTTAACGATTCTAATCGATTCAAACCAAAACGCCCAAATATCACGGTTTTTTAACAAGTTCAAGGTTAGGTCACATGAAAAAATATACCAAACTGGTCAATTTATGAAAGATAATGGTGTACTTTTTACTTATTTTAGAAAGTTTTTACCGCTATTCCCAAAACACAAAAGGTCAAAAACATATTGTTAAAAGTGTTAATTTTAATTCATACCCTACGTTAAAAGAAGCTTTGAGCATTATTTAAAAAATATACTGCAAAACTAGATGTTCGTTTTTGAATCGGTATAAATAAGTCGAAACAGCACTATTTTGAATTCGAAGCTGTATATTAATCAACATAAATATTTACATACAAATATAAACTCAACAAATATTGTGAATTCTCAGAGAAAAAGCGATACAAAAAAAATTCAGTTAAATTACCATTTTTCCTTTGATGTGACAGGACCTTTTTTGCACTTTAAGGCTAAAAATATTTTTCACAAACATCAAAAGCCGGGTAGGTCTATTCGGACATCACATTCGGATGCAGCAGGTCAAAAACCTGTAGGAAAGTGTGGTCTGGCTAATGGTTGAACATCTTGATAGCCTGTTTCGTTGTAGGGAATGTTTGAGGATTAATATTACTATTAAACATTTGATTCATTCATTGAATATACAAAAATAATAAAGCTTTTGTAACAATATTCATTGTTAATTATTATACTTGATTTATGAAACTTTAAGCGTTAAGATTTGGACCACTTTTTGAACATATTTAAAGAGTTTTGATCTTTATTATAGAGGGGGAGGGGAGTTATTTGCTTATTAAGATTTTCAACTTAGTTAACCGTCAGCGCAAGCACCTGATGATTCGATTCGCTAACGAGTTGCCGTTATTAATGATTTCTGTGTTTTGTATTATTTTTAGCCAAAAGCTGGTTTCGAGCCCGATACCGCATCGCTGCGAGAGAAAGTTGTGCTAAATGCCGCTGAAAAATGGCGCATCTTAAAGAATATCTCAATCATCTCGATAGCGTTCATGGTGCAGTTTACTGCGTTTCAGGTGAGTTATCGAGATACGTCTAAATAGTATTCGAAACTGTATATTTATTGTTTTGCGTTTATTTGATTGTCGTATTTAGGGCACGGCCAATCTGCAGTCGTCGATCAATTCAACGGATGGCCTCGGCACCGTATCACTAAGTGCCATTTACGCGGCGCTGGTTGTCTCTTGCATCTTCCTGCCCACGCTGATCATTCGCAAGCTGACGGTCAAATGGACGCTCGTTTGCAGCATGCTC
The DNA here is from genome assembly GCA_035044465.1 of Scaptomyza tumidula. NCBI lineage: Eukaryota > Metazoa > Arthropoda > Insecta > Diptera > Drosophilidae > Scaptomyza > Scaptomyza tumidula. Next base: position 613,550 of record JAWNNW010000201.1, on the reverse strand, counting down.
TGCTATGCGCCGTACATTGCCTTCCAGCTGTTCCCGCGCTTTTACACCCTGGTGCCGGCTGGCATCCTGGTGGGTATGGGCGCGGCGCCCATGTGGGCATCCAAGGCAACATATCTGACACAGGTCGGGCAGGTATATGCAAAGATAACTGAACAGGCTGTCGATGCCATTATTGTGCGATTCTTTGGCTTCTTCTTCCTCGCCTGGCAATCTGCTGAGCTCTGGGGCAATCTTATCTCCAGCTTGGGTAAGTAATATCACCACAATTCCCTCTCTCTAATAATTAAAAACACATCCATTCCATTTCATTCCATTCCATAGTTCTGTCCAGTGGAGCACATGGCAGCAGCAGCAATGCCAGTAAGACAGTTAAAAACGAGGATTTGGATTATTGTGGTGCCAACTTTTGCACCACCGGCAACGGTGGTCATGCCAATTTGGAGCGCCCCCCAGAGTCTGAGATCTTTGAAATCTCGATGATCTATCTAATGTGCATTGTGGCGGCCGTTTGCATCATAGCATTCTTCCTCGATCCTCTCAAACGCTACGGTGAGAAACGCAAAGGCTCCAATTCTGCAGCGGAACTCTCGGGATTGCAATTGCTATCGGCGACATTCCGTCAGATGAAGAAACCAAATCTGCAGCTCCTAATACCCATTACCATATTCATTGGCATGGAACAGGCATTCATTGGCGCCGACTTTACACAGGCTTATGTGGCCTGTGCTCTGGGTGTTCATAAAATTGGTTATGTCATGATCTGCTTTGGCGTAGTCAACGCTCTCTGCTCAATTCTGTTTGGTTCTGTGATGAAGTATATTGGCCGCACGCCGATCATCGTGCTTGGCGCCGTCGTTCACTTTACTCTCATCTCTGTGATGCTCTTCTGGCGTCCCAATCCCGACAATCCGCTCATTTTCTACGCCATGTCCGGACTGTGGGGTGTCGGTGATGCAGTCTGGCAAACACAAATCAACGGCCTCTACGGCCTGCTCTTCAGACGAAACAAGGAGGCCGCCTTCTCTAACTACCGCCTATGGGAGTCCGCTGGCTTTGTCATTGCCTATGCCTATGCCACAACGCTATACACCCGCATGAAGCTTTACATCCTGTTGGCGGTGTTAACGCTGGGCTGCATTGGTTATGTCATTGTCGAGATTCTCTACAGAAAGAAGGTAAGTTCAATTTTTCTAGAAATTTGTTAATATACAAATAGTTATGAAGGACGTTGGTGGCTTTCACAATTGTTCGAAACTATAAGGAACTAATCTTAGCTTTTTGTTGTTATTTTTGTTCTTATAGCAACGCAAAGTCAAGAAGCAGGAGATTCTCGAGGCAGCCGAGAAGGAAAAGGAGGCAGCTGCCGCTGCGGCTGCTGCTGCAGCTGCTGCCGAGTCAAACGCCGGTTACGGCGACGGTGTCGAGGAGACCGATGATGAGCTCGACGATCTTGAAGAAGATATTGTAGTCACGCGCCTGTAATAACCATATTTTGTTAATTGTTGTACGTTCTTTTTGTTTATATTGCCGACGACGACGCGTCGTTGCGGTTGCAACGGCTATGCTGATAATCGCTAATTGTTATTAGTAAGCAGTTAGATGTTAACAGCTCTGGTAACCTACCACGCACGCACACACACAAGAGCAAATACATACATACAAACATACATGCAAGCGCAAGCACAACGAAAACAAAAATGTATTTAATATAACATATAAAAAAAGCAAGCAAACACAAATTGTAAGAAAAACTGTTGCATAGCCGCAGGCGCACTTAGTATACTACATAAAACAAATAAGAAGGCTCTAGTCGAGAAATCCCGACTAGACGATACCCCCAACCCTATACTTTACGCGTACAGTCAGTGCTTGTATGTATGTGTGTTTGTGTGAGTGCATAGCGCATACTGCATACTCAAATTCAATGTTACATACCTCCGGTGTTTCATAGCAGATTTTCATTAAAATTTCACAGATTGTCATTATTTTGTCCAATGTTTCAAACGCCGTCTCAAAGTTTTCCAATTTCACAAATATGTACGGCCTTGGCATTGGCCGAGCTTATGTTCCAAATCTGGATTGTCTCTATAGTCTCTGAGATCGACGCGTTCATAAATGCAGACGGACGGACGGACGAACGGACAGACGGACGGACGAACGGACAGTTGGACGGACGGATAGACGGGCATGACTATATCAACTCGGCTGTTGGTGCTGATCGTCGATCTTAGAGACCATGAGAGCTAGAGACTCCATATTTGGTACATAAGTTCGCCAAAGCCCTATGCAGAACAAGTGTGTTTCAAATTATCGATAACTCAAAAAGGCTTTTAGAACTTAAGACGAAAAAATAAAAATCTGTGGAATGATTATTAAGATCGGTTGAGAAACACCGGAGATATGGAAGGTGCAGGCATGATCGTACGTGTAAGCTCAAGGGCTAAGGGTATCTCCTAGCGAGCTTACTCGCCTAGAGCCTACTTTCTTGTAGTTAAATTGGAGTAGGAACAATACTCATATTATTATTGTTATTGAGAAGCAAATAGTTTTTTATCTTTGAACCCGTGGAAACGACTAAATTGAGGCTCGTTAAAGCTATTGAATGTGTTCATGCAATGCTCATAAACGTACAAACAATTCCTGAATACGCAAGTTTCATCCCACAATCGGCTTTTGGTAGGTGAGTGTAATTTAAGGCATCGATTTTTATTTTGCTGAGAACAAGGACGATACTGGGTGAGCATAGCTTACCCTATATATATACAATTGTGATAAATAAACCATCCATTTTAATTAACCTTAGTTCAAAAGTGTGGCTCAAATGAAGGTCTAGAATGTTCGGATGCGGAAGGGGGCGTGGTTAAAATTTTATGTTTTATGACTTTATTATTATTGGACAGATGTATTAACGGACAGTACATTCAAGTGGCCCAACGATATCTAATGGGTACTGCAAAGATAATTTGGTTAATTAGTATGGGGGAGTCTATTTCACCATGTATTAGTTTGTGGACAAAGGTTATTGCTAGCATAGTTCTTTGATTATTAATAGAGGGAAGATTTATTAGTTTATTAGTCTACTGTGGTGAGGTAAGTTAATACTATTATCCCAGTTAAGACCCCGAAGGGAAATAAGTAAAAATTGTTTTTGTACCGATTCTATTCTATCCTGATGAATCCTGTATTTGGGATACCATATACACGATCCATATTCGATAATTGGTCGAACAAGAGACACATAAAGAGTTTTTGTTAAGTAGGGGTCGTCGAATTCCTTCGACCAGCGCTTAATAAGCCCCAAGGCACTTGATGCTTGATTTGTGATTGATGCAATAGCTTTTGAAGATAAGCAAATCCGGATTAAGAAGGTTCGGATTTGTGTTTACTGTTGGTGACTCTAGCTGTAAAAATGTGAGGAATATGTTTTGCGATCACTTTACTAGTCCCTCAATGGGCTTACGTTGACAGTTTATATTAGGACAAGCGGACGACACAGACATTGCATATAACCAATACAGCAATAAACCATTTACATTCAGTAATCGAGTATAAAGGAAACAAACGATATGTCGACATGTTGGCAATCTGCCCTAAATGTCGTATTCTGTATGTATGGTACAGAAATGAAATTTCAACAACTTAAATAGGTGGGAATATATAAGCATATATAATCGATTAAAGCTATTAGACAAGGTCCGTGAGTTTGTCATGGACTTGGACATCGCTCTGCGGTAAGGTTTAAATAACTGAATTCATGTATAATAATTTATTAAATAAGTAAATATACGGAAACGAAAAAAAAACACTATACTAACCAAATAAATCGTACATACGAAGTTGAGATTAACATTACTTCACTAGACTACAATTGTTTCGCCGTCGTTAAACTGATGGTTCTTGCGGCGTCGACTTGATTTAATTTTGCTAAGCACGTTGTAAGCCTGCTGAATTTCAATAAATCGCTGATGGGCAGCTGCGCGTAATGCCTCGTCCTTGACTTTGTCCGGATGATTCTCCTTAGACATCTTGCGATAGGCAGCTGTGATATCAGACTGCGAGGCGGTCGCGCTGATGCCCAGTATTTTATATGCATTACGCTCACCATCCATATCCAAGCTCTCGTATATCTCAAGCCAGATATTTCTCCAACCGTGATGTTGTGCGTAGCTCCATGTATCAGCAAATGCCTGTTTCATATCGTTCCACCAGGCTGAGGCGAGGAAGTTCTGCACGGCCTCGTGTATGGGCACCTCGCCGCCATACTCATCTGTTATAGTGCCATTGAAGTAGATGACACAGCCCCACAAGCTTAAATAAATGCAAACAGCGCCACTTAATTTTATACTGCGCTCAGAGAAGCTGCGTTGGCGTGGCGGTGTGCGTAGCCAGCGCTTGGAATATCCATCGAAGACCAATGCGGAAACGATAGCGGTCGCGAGGAGGGAATAGGTCTCGTCGTAGATCAAATAGCGCGCTGGATAGATCGCAAGTGCGCCGACAAAGCATTGCCACCAAACGCCACACTCGCGACCAATGTTGCCAACAGTCCAGACGCCCAACGAAACGCACAATGGGATGCACCAGTGCAGCCAAGTGAAATCGATGCCCAATATGATAGTTTGCGGTATGGCCGATAAGCACAGTTGTCCGAATAGGTAGCCAATCATTACTTCGCCCATCAAGCGGCAGGCCGATTGCGGTGGAGTCGGATGTGTCCTCATCTTGGCTACAAACTCCATGATGAAACGCGGATCCTCGTTGGCATCCCGCACATACTGCGGTATGAGAAACAAGTCCCATACCAAACCGAAGAAACAACCGCCCATCGAACACCACCAGACGAAGGCCTGGCGATCGCGATTTAAATACAAGTGATGCAGTCCAAAGATGCCGCCAAACATCCACAATAGGTAAGCTACAATTACCGATTTTTGCGCAGGCAACACGTTCTCCTCACGCAATTTAGTATTTGCATGTCCAACATTTTTGTTTTTCATGCTGGTATCCGCAATTGTTTGTTTTCTATCTAACATTTTATTTCCCATTGTCTGTGTGGAATTGGAAGCAAAAGTTTAAATTTCAAAGATTATAATTCGAAATGAAAATAAAATGACACTTACCAGCAAAACTTATTTTTTTGGGTGTGCTGCTGCTAAGTTGTCGACTTGTTTCTTCCTCGCTTTGCTGGTAAATGCGTATTCGACTGTCAATAAAGTGGGCCAGAAGAGTAAGCGAGTTGTGTTGACTCAGCCGACCGCGATAGAAACTTTCTCTTTTCACAAATTTTGTGCACGCCGCTGCAATGGTAATAGCAACAAATACGTACAATATAGCAAAGAGAACATGCAAATAAACAGAAAATAACAAGAATTTATGCTTTTTGTTAAAAGTACTAATGCGTTAAAGACTTAACATTTCAATTTTGGTCACTTACATGTTGAGAAATACTACGGTATCGAAAAGAACGTTCCGCTCTGTTTTCTGCTTCGGGAGCGTGTCATTCGGTTATGCGACCTTATCGTCTGAATTGTGGTGGTATTCGAAAGATGTAATTTGTATGTTATTTAAGCCACATCGCTTCGCGGCGGCGCACATAAATAGGTCTGGCAGGCTTAGCAAGTAAGCAGTGTTGTAAAACGCATATTGAACTGATCGTAGCAACCTTATCAGCTGAGCTTATTTAACATTTAACTTTGTTAAAATTTAATTTTAAAAAAATAAATTAAACGTTCGTATAAGAGGTTATCTGAAATACGGAACACGCGAGGAACGGAGTGGTACTTTTAAAGATGTAATTCAATTGCTAAAAACAATTGAAATTACAAAAATGTTATTTATATTTTATTTTATTCACTATTTGAATGCTTACATTTACATATAAAAAAAGTAGATGGGTTTAATTTAACACGATATTTAGTTATGTACGCTTAAATGTAGAATGTCTGCATACAATTAGCTTACATTTAAAATACAATGTTTGTAAAACTATCATAGATGACAGAAAACATGAAAAACATTTTTAGCAGCTTACAAGCTATTGGTTATACAAAAAATGAGTAATACTTTCAATGCGCCTCTTTATCGTCGATGGATTTATAATAAGTACGAACCACATATTTAAAACAAAAAAAAAAAAACAAAAAAATAGAAAAATATACCACGTAAATTACTTAAATGTCACTTAAGTGAAACATTTACAAAGCGAACTCAGATGTGAAGGTTCGCCAATTAGTTGTTCTTCTTTTTGGGCTTTTTGGGATTACGCGATCGAGACTTTGCCTTGCAGAGGGGACAAATGGGCGCATTGCGATGTATCTGCTGATGGCAGGACAAGCAGGACTTCATTGGCGGCGGCTGTTGTCGCAGATTTACATTAAAATCTGAGCGAAACGATGGATGATGTCCAATCCCAATCGATGGCGACTGTTGCAACCGATTTGTTGCCGGTGGCGGCGGCGGTGGTGCTGAAAAATCGCTCTTGCCCAAACGAGCTGCTGCCACTGCAGCAGCGGCAGCGCCAGCACTGCCTGGTCCACCCGGTGGTGCTGGCGGCATAAAAGCATGGGCTGGACCACCGGCGCCACCGACTTGAACTGTCTGGCCGCCTCCGCCAGCGCCGGATGTATTGGGTGGTAGTGTGGTGACAGTCGCTTCCGTCATCAATGGATGGCGTGCATGGGGTCGCGCCAAAGATGTTGGTTGTGTGGCGGCCGCTGCTGCCGCCGCGGCAGCAGCTGCTGCAGCCGCTGACTGGGCGGCAACTTTGAGAAAATTTGTCTGAAAGCGGTCCTTCGATATGGGGCTACCTTCCTCCTCGTGAAGGTCGCGCAGAGGACTAAGGCCCAGGTAGTCGCGACGCATGTGGTCGATTTGATACTTGAGTGCGAGATATTCTTCGTACACGCGGTTAGCCATATCAAATGAGCGCGTTTGATTCTCTTTAGTCTGCTTAATTATGTTCTCCATGTCATTGATGTCGGCGTGGATTTGGCGAAGCTCCTCCACATGCGACATTTTCTCCTCAAGCAGATGCTCCATTTCCTTACGATATTCATCAAGGCACTTTTCCTCGTCGTCGCTCAACTTCACCTCCTTAATAATGCGCACCTTGAGCTTCTCAAGTGCCAGCGTCTTGTCCCTTATGTCCTTTATTGCCTCCAGTTTAGCGTAGTAGTGCCGCTCATTGGAGCTGGAAATCTCGCTGGTGGCCATTTTGTATGGCTGATGGTTTATTTATAAGTGCTAGTTTAAATGCAATTGGAGAATGTTTTAATTTTAAGCAGCAGTTTTTGTGTACAAAGTTTGATTTATGTCTTCAATTCTGATTTTCAACGCAACGATGCCACTTTGAATTTAATTATTATTTTATTTTTGTATGCTTTTTTCACTTTTGCTTTGTGTATTTCGTATAGGGATGAGCACTTTTGGCTTGAATTTTCGAGCAATCGATATATATCGCTAAAGAAAATACTCAAAATGGAACACGTTAGCAAATATCATGAAATGTCAAGTTGCTTGTCACACTGATTTTACTAACAACCGGTCACATTGTCAGCAGCAGAAAAACTTAGTTTGAGCATTTTGTGCAGCGCATTTTGCAAATATTTCATTGAGAACATTGATACACACTTGTAAAACATATCAAAGCTTCGAAAAAAATGGAAGTGCCAATGGAAAAAGAGCTGAAAAGCTTTATTGAATTTGTAAAACAAAATCCGACGGTGCTTAATGCGCCCCAATTGCAATTTGTCAAGGATTTCATAGAGAATTTTGGTGGCAAAGTGCCCGAGGGAGATTTCAAGATGCCGGACACTGGGTAAGTGCGCTTGTGTGTGTGCTTTGTCTGAATGTACGGTTTTGAAGTTGTCTTATTTTTTTTTGTTTACTTATTTCTGCAGCAAAAAATGCCCGTTCGGCGGCGATGCCGGTGGCAAAGATAAGCCGGCCCCGTCGACTGCAGGCGTCGATACCGCTGATTCAGATAAGAGCGATGAAGAATCAAGCGCTTCGGAGCCAGAGTCCGATGTCGAATTGGATATGGAAGGTATAATAATAATACTTTATGCACAATAGTCACGTGTTTACTCTGCGTACTTCCAACCTCACATATTATTTTTTTTCCATTTGTGTATTTATTTATTGCAGGCGTCATTGCAGCCGATAACGATCCCACCCAGCCGATGGGCGATTCGGAGAAAATCCCAACCGAAGAGGAAATTGATCAGGCTGGCGATTTGCGCTCCCAAGCTGCCGCCGCATACAGTGAGCAAAAGTTCGATGATGCCATCAGCTTTTATACGAAGGCCATTGAGCTTAATCCGGGAAATGCCCTTTTCCACGCCAAGCGTGGACAGGCGTTCCTTAAGCTAAAAAAGCCAAATGCTTGCATACGTGACTGCGACAAGGCACTTGAGCTGAACTGTGATTCAGCAGCAGCGTACAAGTTCCGAGGCCGCGCCCATCGTCTGCTTGGTCAGTTTGAGGATGCTGCCAAGGATTTGCGGCAGGCGTGCAAGCTTGACTTTGATGAGGAAGCCGACGAGTGGCTGCGCGAGGTAACTCCTAATGCCAAGAAGATTGAGCAGCATCGCATCAAGCAAGAGCGCAAGCAGGCCGACCGCAAGGCCAAGGATCGCCAGCGTGCGCAGCGTAGGGCGCAGAAGGAGCAGGAAAAACAAAGCGCTGCTGGTGGTTTTCCTGGTGCAGGCGGCTTTCCAGGCGCTGCTGGTTTTCCGGGGGCTGGTGGTTTTCCAGGAGCTGGTGGTTTTCCGGGAGCTGGTGGTTTTCCCGGAGCTGGTGGTTTTCCCGGAGCTGGCGGTATGCCTGCTGGCTTTGACATGGAAGATTTGATGTCTAAGATGAAGGATCCCGAAGTGGCGGCTGCCATGCAAGACATATTAGCCAACCCATCTAACATTGTAAAATATGTCTCGAACCCGAAAATTTTTAATTTCATAAAGGACTTCTTCCCGCGCGGATTCCCTGGCGGAGATCCAACTGCTGACGGCGATGACGCTGGTGCCTTCAGCGATGCAAAGGACGACAAGCCCACAGACACCAGCAAACCAGAGGCTAAAAAAGAGTCGGCGGATTACGTAGACGATGGTCTCGATTAAGTTTTAAACAGCTAAACAAAAAAAAAAACAAAACAGAAACCTTAACAGCAGCGGCAGACTTATTAAATTCGAAAAAGCGAAAAGAAAAAGCAAAATGAAATTAATAAACACATAATAGAGCGAGACAGCAAACCAAATGCTCGACTTAGAAAGGAGGAGCAATATTAATATATATATAATCTCAAATTATGTAATAACAACCGTTATATACAGTTAAATATTCTTACACGCTGCTGCTGCTGCAAGTTTTCAGCTTCAAAATACCCAAGCAAAATGAAATGTTTCCTTATTAACATATATAAATGTATTGATGATATCTAGTTGAACTAAAGCTCGAAAAGATAAAATCAGAACAAATAACAAAAAAAAAAGCAATGAAATGCAAAAATAAAAGCACACACACATACAAGCATACACACCTAGCCATCAGCCTTACTTCTTAACCAATGCAGAGGATCAAGAAAATCAAATAATTTTACACACACACACAAAATATATATGAAATTGATCTGATCGTATGATTCGATTCCTAATATTGTAATTGTATTACGCAAATGCATTTAGTACCCACATACACTAAATACATTTTTTCCCCAAATTCCAATCGTTAACGAGATGCGTTCTCGTTTATGCAGGATTGTAATTACAAAAAATCATTACAAATTCATTTAATCTGTATGAAACCCATTTGACTGTAAGAAATATTTTTTAAATTCACTGCAAAAATTCCTTGACTTTGTATTTTTGAAGGATTCGAAAACACAATATCATACAAAAAATTGTATTTTATTTACTAGTTTCTTAATTTTTTTTTCAGGCTTAAAATTTTTTTACTTTCCCAAAATGATGTTAAACGTAGACATTTATATATATAACAAAATTTTTATAACTTTTGTATTTCATTTAATTTCTACAAAAAAGATTTTACATACATTTCATTTTGACATTTTTAGAATTAATAAGCTAAAAGAATTTCAAACGTTGCAGTTGGACTTGATTGCTGCGGATTCTCAGATGATAATAAAAAGTTTGGGAGACAGTGGGCCTTAAAATAAAATTTTTAATTTTTTAATTCTCGAAAATAACTTTTGAAACTGGGAAAGGGAGCTCTGTTTCTAATTGATTTTGGCGAGCAGAATTAAGGAAGGTGTATGGAATTGGTTGGCCTCACCATTAGCTCTACGAAAACCCTCATCGTTCACTTTACCGGAAGATACAAGTGTCAGAGGAAGAGGAAGATTAGGCTCGCATGAATTCAGATAACGGAATACAGTGAAGTGCTGTGAGGACAAAAGTGGACAAACTCAAATATTATATGTTAAAAGAGCTCAATAATGGCAATTTCTTCCAAGAAAAAAAAGGAAAAGATCAAACGGACGAGATCATTAAGTTCAACACGTTCGAGCTTCAGTCTCAGGAGGAGACGGTGGCGCAAGCCAACCGTCACAAAAGTAACCAAGACGAGATCGTCAAATTGCTCAGGTAGCAAGACTGTTAAGTTAAACAAGTAAGAAGGCTCTAGTCGAGATATCCCGACTAGACGATACCCTGATCCCTATACTTTACGCGTATAGTTAGTGCTTGCAAGTATGTGTGTGTGTCTACGCGCATACTGCATACTGCATACACAACTTCAATGTCCCATATCTCCGGTGTTTCTTAACCGATTTTAATAAGTTTTTCACAGATTGTCATTATTTTGCTGTATAATTCAAATTGCATCTCAAAGTTTTGCATATTCAAGATTTTGTTGTTATCGATCCCATGTGTATATCGGAAACGCGAAGAGTTATCGAAAATCGAAAACAAACTTGTACTGCCTAGGGATTAGGCGAGCTTAAGTTCCAAATCTGGAGTCTCTAGCTCTTATAGTCTCTGAGATCGACGCGTTCATACATACGGACGGACAGACGGACGGACAGACGGACATGGCTATATCGACTCGACTGTTGATGCTGATCAAGAATATATATACTTTATGGGGTCGGAGATGCTTCCTTCTGCCTGTTACATACTTTTGCACAAATTCATTATACCCTTTTTCCCATTTTTAATGGGATCAGGGTATAAAAACAATGAAGTTAATAAAGAAATTTAATTGTTATTATTATTATTATAAAATGTTTTCAACTCTCCAGCATTGTCACTTTTACAATAAAAGAAGAAGACAGTTGACGTTAGATGTTGCCGTGTAAACAAAGTTTCAACATCCCATCGTTCCGCATGATGTGCCTAGTGTAAACTGGCTATAAAAAGACAACTGTTTTTTTTTTATCGATTATTGCGTACCATAAGTGGCATCGTCAAAAAAAAAAAAAAAATGACAATCGAATGTGAAAAAGTAGTTTTAAGATTAAAAAGTTAGTTCCACCTCGCATCCGCTTCTGATTAAAAACTTTCGCATCAAGGTGGTGCCACTCTGTTAAAATGTGGTATTTTAAGGTATTTTTTGATACACTTTTAATACTGTTGCTAAAGTGAACTCGGTCAGGTCGTATACAATTTGATTTTGCGGTTGGAAAACTAAGTAGATAACCCGATAAGTAAACTGACCTGAGAACACCTATCGTGGAATAGCCCGCATTATTCCGACGCAGCATCAAGAAGTATGTAGTGTTGTGGAATCGAGCTAAATATGTTAAGCTTGAACCTATCTCCGAAAATACTGCAACGTTCATCGTTTCAAAATGTTTGCGGCGTGACACCATGATTTTTGAAATTTAAAGCCGGCATAGCTGGCATTTTGTATAATTAGCGGTTTATTTTGTGCATCTCGACTAAATTCATCTTGACGCAGCTCCGCGCACAATCTATGGGTAAGTTTTGACTAGTTTCTTATTCATCAACGAATTCAATGTCTTATGGTTTTCCTTCACTTTGCTCGTCTCAATACAAGTTTTATTCCTCGCTTCACGGCTTTTATTTGCCACACCATTTTCATCAACGCAGCCCTGCATTTTCTTCTGTACCTTACTCAAACTCGTATTTACAGTTTGCCAACTAAGTGTATACACAATGTGGAAAATGTAGATTTTTTCACTTTAGAGTCAAAAGGACACACTGGCTGTTGTTTTTTATTTTTATAAGTAATTCAGTCAATTATTTCTTAAATCTATTAAACAAAACATAAAAAATATTAAAATTATCAAACAACAATAAAAAATACTAAAAACGGCAGAATTGGAATATACAATTTTAATATAATCGGGAGAGTTTTAGACGGTTTTTAAATGCCAGGCTAACGTTTACCTTCCGACATGATCCAGTTGGCCTATTACAACTCCACATTCGGGAAATAGGCCTCTGAGATTGCAGAAATGTTTTCAACGGGGTTAAAATCGAGGCGGGCCGCGGGCTCCAAGGGCAGAGTAATGGTCAGAAAGATTAATGAAAATCCAATCCGTTTTTTTGACGAGAACGCTTGAAAATGGGATAAAGAATGATTGTGGAATTACCAAATCTCGCGAAGAGCAATTAAAAGATAAAAAAAGGTCGATAGAATACAAAATGTACAATATATAATTTCCTAATGAATTACCCCAAAATATTGTTGTGGAAGCTAACTTTACCCCCGACCGCTGCTCTAAAGTGAAAATTCAAACATTTTCATATTGCCCTTCCGTCCGTTCGTTAAGTCTTAAGGCTATAAGAGCTGAAAACTTCAGATTTGGAAAATTAATACAACGATACCATAGGCAGACAAAGTTACGTAAAATTTTTTATTACTATTCTGGATTCCGATACACACATGATAAAATCATGATAATCTGAGATATTGCAGATTGACGTTCAGTTTTTATTCCGAAGTACAGGCATTACTTTAAGGGTTCATTTAGTAAATTTTGTTTAAATGCTTACATATTTAAGAGTATTTGAGATGCCAATGTGTGCCAGTTATACTATGTACAAAAACAAACAACCAAACAGACATTCATGCTCTGGCTTTAGGTAGGTAAAGCTCAAAAGTTATTATTGTTTTTGTTTTTACATGAACACAATGTGATTGGCATTGTTGGCATTAATATAAATAAAATATAAAATACAGAAAATATGCAATTTAGCCTGAAGGCAAAATTAATGAATGAATCAGTTTGTCTGCGTACTTGATAACGAGCAATTGCATTAATAACAACAAATATAAATATTTTACTTGGAGACTATCATTTCTCAAAAATTGCGATTTGTGTGAATGAATCACAAATATGCATTACGTCATGATGAAGAAATTTCATATTTATACCTTATTCTTAACTCTCTTCGTGAGAGCATTTTTAATTTAAATTTACTGCAATTTGTGAGTTAATGAAAAACTTAACTTAGCTCTCTGCAAAATTGTTTTTTTTTTTTAATATAAAAGCTTTCAAGTAATTGAGCGATATATTCTTGACTTGGCATAACAGAACGCCGATCTCGGTTACTCTTCTGGTTTGCGAT
>JAWNNW010000178.1:0-29495 GCA_035044465.1 Scaptomyza tumidula | reverse complement strand
GTATGTGTGAGTATGTGTACGCGCATACAGCACACTGCATACACAACTTCAATGTCCCATATCTCCGGTGTTTATAATCCGATTTCAATAAAAGTTTCACAGATTATCATTTGTTTGTTTTATAATTCAAATGGCATCTCAAAGTTTTCCAAATTCAAGATTTTTTTGTTAACGATCCCATGTGTATATCGGAAACGGGAAGAGTTATCGAAAATCGGAAACAAACTTGTACTGCCTAGGGATTAGGCGAGCTTAAGTTCCAAATCTGGAGTCTCTAGCTCTTATAGTCTCTGAGATCGACGCGTTCATACATACGGACAGACGGACATGGCTATATCGACTCGACTGTTGATGCTGATCAAGAATATATGTACTTTATAGGGTCGGAGATGCTTCCTTCTGCCTGTTACATACTTTTGCACAAATTCATTATACCCTTTTTTCCCATTTTTAATGGGATCAGGGTATTAAAAGTAAGAAGGCTATAGTCGAGAAATCCCGACTGGACGATACCCTGATCCCTATACTTTACGCGTACAGTCGGTGCTTGCAAGTATGTGTGAGTATGTGTACGCGCATACAGCACACTGCCTACACAACTTCAATGTCCCATATCTCCGGTGTTTATAATCCGATTTCAATAAAAGTTTCACAGATTATCATTTGTTTGTTTTATAATTCAAATGGCATCTCAAAGTTTTCCAAATTCAAGATTTTTTTGCTAACGATCCCATGTGTATATCGGAAACGGGAAGAGTTATCGAAAATCGGAAACAAACTTGTACTTCCTAGGGATTAGGCGAGCTTAAGTTCCAAATCTGGAGTCTCTAGCTTTTATAGTCTCTGAGATCGACGCGTTCATACATACGGACAGACGGACATGGCTATATCGACTCGGATGTTGATGCTGATCAAGAATATATATACTTTATAGGGTCGGAGATGCTTCCTTCTGCCTGTTACATACTTTTGCACTAAACCATTATACCCTTTTTTCCCATTTTTAATGGGATCAGGGTATAAAAAAGAAAACGAAGAGAGTCATTTCTCTATGCTCGCGAATGTGCGTAAAATGGACAAACTATCAAAGTCAATGTGGTGCTTGGATAGTGGCGCGACCGCACTTCTGCTTTTATAAGAGAATAAAGAGAAAATATATCTTGCGGGGGACAATTATGTGTATGCAAGCGGCATTGGAAATTCTAGCATTGACTTATTAAACGTATTGTATGTCGGTGAATTACAAGCGAATTTTATATCCGTGTCAAAAGCATGAAAGTGTATTTTGACAAGGACAGTGCAGTTATAAAAAACAAAAAACAATAAGAAAATATTACATGCCACAAAGAGCAACAATTTGTTTATTGTTGAAGTAAAAAATGAAAAGTGCATGTATGCAAAGACAAACAGCAGTGATCTGTGGCAGTGGCATTATCGTTTTGGTCACTTAAATATGACAAGCCTAAAGAAAATGGCTAGTGACAATAGTGTGCGTGGATTGAAGCCGTTCGGAAATAATGTTAAAGACGAGATTTGCGCAACGTGCGCAAAGTGAAAAATATGTGTAAAGTCGTTCGAGGTAGTAGAAACCCGTGCTCGCGAAGCATTAGGTTTAGTGCACACATATATTTGCGAACCAATGAATATATACTCGGCCGGCGGTGCAAAATATTTTGCGGCATTTATAGACGATTTTTCGCGTTATAAATTTGTGTATATTCTAAAGAGTCGCGATCAAATTATACAAGCGTTTAAAGACTTTGTAATATTTGCGGAGAGGCAATCCGGTAAAAAATTGAAAGCTGTGCGCAGCGACGCGAATATATAAGTGCAGCGTTCCGGAAATACCTAAAGGAGAAGGGTATTAAGCAGCAACTAACTATTTCTTACATTCCGCAGCAGAATGGAGTTGCTGAGCAGCAAAATGGATCCTCCGATATCTGAAAGGCACAGCAGATATGAAGCTCTATTATCAGCAAACTGATAGATTAATTCATGGATATGTGGATGCAGACTGGGCGAACGAAACGTCTGATTAAAAATTGATTGAAAAATTGATTGAAAAATTGATTGAAAAATTGATTGAAAATCATACAGCGGATGTGTCTTCTTAGCTGCAGGAGGCCCTATATCATGGGAATCAAAGAAGCAGAATCTGGTAGCATTAAGCAGCACTGAAGCTGAATATGTTGCATTGTCGATTTCTGCAAGAGAAGCTGTCTATTTGAAGAAGCTACTACAAGAAATGGGGTTTGGTAAAGTTAATTCGGTTATGTTATACTGCGATAATCAAAGCGCTCAATGTTTAGCCAAAAATCCAATTTTACATAACCGGAGTAAACATATTGACATCAAATATCATCATGTTCGTGAATTATATGATAAAAAGGAAATTGATGTTCAATATATAAGTACTGATGATATGATGTGCGATGATGTGTTAACAAAGAATTTGCAAAAGATTAAACACGTCAAATGTATTCAGGAGATGAATTGTTATTAGTGCTTAAGATCAGAGTATGTTATCGTTGAGAAGGAGTGTTGTAAATATCGATTATTATACTTCCACTTCTCTGCAGCTTCTCATCAATGTATATTCACTCTCTAGCAAAATGTAATTCTGAGTAAGACGCGGACGCGCACAAAAATAAAAAGCAGAAACGTATATAAACTAAACTGGCGTGTGTTGTTAAATATTCTGATTCATATACAATATCAACACTATTGTTGTTATAATCTAAAACAGATTTTAGTATGCAGGTCTAAAGGTAATTTTTCCTGGTTACATGGTAACATAAACGGCAGTAAGGCGCCTTTACCAAATTATTTAAAAATTGTACGTAAAAGTATGCAGCAATTTTGTTAGTCAACCAAAGCTTTTGGGTTAGCGCCACCTATAGCTAATCAGCTGATAAGGTGAGCGCTTATAAATTTAAAAATGAAACACTTGCAATGCTCGGGTTGGATCGATCGCGAGATTGATCGCAAAATGGGGCTTCATCCCCGATGCCGGTCGTGGCCTTGCTCTCTCTAGCTGGTACCGTCGAAGCAAACAGTCGCGATTAAATTTTTGTGCGCCACATCCAAAAAGAAAAAAAAATTTAAAACACGCGGCATCCCATTGACAATACCACCACCCAATGTCGGTGAGCAAAGTTTTAAAAAGACACTTGCAAGCCAATTGGGCTAGAAAACTCTTTTTGTTAAACAGCTTGTGTCGCCGCCGCCGGGAAGCAACAACAAAGAAAAATTTAAGCGAAAAAAAAACTATGTGCTAAGATTCAATGGGGACGACCCCGCGGAGTGATGACCTCAACCACACTCGAACTTATAGTGCAAATGCCCCCTAGCTACCCCGCAAAAGTGTAAACTAAACTAGCCTTGGCTAGTAGCAAACGCCATGCAGCCCCTATAAAACACAAAAAAAAAACAGATAAAATAAAAAACAACAAAAACAAGTATGAAGGCTCTAGTCCGGATATCCCGACTAGACGATACCCTGATCCCTATACTTCACGCTTACAGTTAGTGCTTGTGTGTGTGTACGCGCATACTGCATACTGCATACATAACTTCAATGTTCCATATCTCCGGTGTTTCTTAACCGGTTTCAATCAAAATTTCACAGATTTTCATTATTATGTTTAATATTTCAAATGGCATCTTAAAGTTTTCCAAATTCAAGATTTTGTTGTTATCGATCCCATGTGTATATCGGAAACGGCCTAGGGATTAGGCGAGCTTAAGTTCCAAATCTGGAGTCTCTAGCTCTTATAGTCTCTGAGATCAGTTGGCTCATACATACGGACGGACGGACGGACGGACAGACGG
The DNA here is from genome assembly GCA_035044465.1 of Scaptomyza tumidula. Lineage (NCBI taxonomy): Eukaryota > Metazoa > Arthropoda > Insecta > Diptera > Drosophilidae > Scaptomyza > Scaptomyza tumidula. The sequence goes on along the minus strand of JAWNNW010000178.1, from coordinate 25,664 downwards.
ACATGGCTATATCGACTCGGCTGTTGATGCTGATCAAGAATATATATACTTTATGGAGTCGGAGATGCTTCCTTCTGCCTGTTACATACTTTTGCACTAAACCATTATACCCTTATTTCCCATTTTTAATGGGATCAGGGTATAAAAATAACTGATTTAAAGCAAAGAGACAAATAAAAAACCAAAAAAAAGGGAATAGAAAAAAAAACGAAAAAAATTCACGAAGTGCTAGCTTCCCACGCGGAGATTTTAGCCCGACCATAACCTCATTTCAAGCAGCCCCCGTCCAGCCAATGGTCAGCGATTTTGTCCACCGCCCGAGGCAGTATTGATGGATAAAATATAATTAATTTTTTTTGAGTTTATATAAATAAATTAAGTTAATTCATTTTTGTTTTGAAGCCAATCAATTCAAAAAAAAAAATTATAAAAAACAAGTAGGAAGGCTCTAGTCGAGAAATCCCGACTACACGATGCCCTGATCCCTATACTTCACGCGTACAGTCAGTGCTTGCAAGAATGTGTGTGTGTGTTTGTACGTGCATACTGCATACACAACTTCAATGTCCCATATCTCCGGTGTTTTTAACCGATTTCGATAAAAATTTCACAGATTGTCATTATTTTGTATAACAATTCAATCTCAAAGTTTTCCAAATTCAAGATTGTGTTGTTATCGATCCCATGTGTATATCGGGAAGAGTTATCGAAAATCGAAAACAAACTTGTACTGCCTAGGGATTAGGCGTAAGTTCCAAATCTGGAGTCTCTAACTCTAGTCTCTGAGATCGACGCGTTCATACATACGGACAGTTGGATAGACAGACAGACGGACAGGCGGACGGACAGACGGACATGGCTATATCGACTCGGCTGTTGATGCTGATCAAGAATATATATACTTTATGGGGTCGAAGATGCTTCATTCTGCCTGTTACATACTTTTGCACAAAACCATTATATCCTTTTTCCCATTTTTAATGGGATCAGGGTATAAACAAGATATCCCGACTAGACGATACCCTGATCCCTATACTTCACGCGTACAGTCAGTACTTGCAAGTATGTCTGTGTGTGTACTCGCATACTGCATACTGCATACAAAACTTCAATGTCCCATATATTCGGTGAACTGAGCTGCAGTCATCTCTGTTGATCATCGATACATACCTACCCTTCCATTCCTTACCTTACCTTTCCTTTTTATACCCTTGCTGTTTACTGACAGTTTAGAGACTTTTCCTCGTGTTACCTGGCTTAATTAATTTCGTGGAGTAGTATAGGATGATTATTGGACTGGTGGACTATTGAGCTACAGCCATCTCCTTTAACTATCTTCACTGAAGGTTAAATAAAGCCAAGCTGGTAGGTCTGTTTTATGCAGTTACTAGCGCCTGTTTTACCAAAGCCTTGATACATATTTTCTGGACGAGGAGAAAGCAGTATATATTTTTTGTTATCCGCCGCAAGATTAAAATTAGGCTTAAAATACACTTTTCCTGTTTCCTACGTATTTCTCACATTAGTGTTCTAAAGAAGTCGACTTCAGCATTGTCGTTCGCATGACTCCCAGTCAATTATCGCTATTTATCTTATCTGGTAATACAAGTTTCTTTACTATTAATTTATATATTTTATATCTAGTTCCGATAAGCGTCTATGATATAGGCAAATTCTATTTTCTTTTGGGATTCATTTTGAGATGGTTTTGTCACATAGCGTGGACAATTTAACGAAAGCCAGTGACACCAGAAAACAGTGTAGCATATGCACAGAGATAATAGTATACCCATCTCAGTTGTTGGCAACATCGTGTGGACACAATTTTCACAGATCGTGTTTTCACACCCAGGTTGGCAAAAGGAAAGTCTGCCCCGTTTGCAAACATACTCTGACCCAACTGACTTCTGCGTCAACAGAAAATCTTAGTCCTTACGCGCCATCCACTTCAAATCCAAGGTGGCCCAGCTCCTTTCAGTCTCCACAGACTAGGTCGCGAGCGAGACTTAATTCGAATTTTCACCCAACGGAAATGCGAAACTCAGACCAGAACAATATGTCACAGGGCTCATCAAATACGCAGCAAGATTCACCGAATATGACCGAGCTAGTTTAGCAATCAATAGCTGGCTTAAGAGTGGCAATGGTCGAGCAGTCTCGACTGATTGCTAGTAGTTTAGCCGACCAGACCAAAAGATTGGTACAAGCGATAACCGATAGTCTACGAGTCAGTCCGAGAGAAGATTTGCTGACCATATCGCCAGTGCAAAGGCAACCTTCGGTTGTAATAGAGCCTCAGACAACTGAGCAATTTCTTCGGTTTCCAGGAAAAGGAACTTTGAAGCGTCGCACAATGCCGCATGCCGGTGTCGGTGTTATTATTCTTATTCTTCGGCAGTCGTGCAAAGTAAAAGTGAAATAGGTTCAGGCATCCGACCTGATCGAGTAAGCCAAATAATGGCCAACTGGAAAATTCGGTTTACTGGAAAGACTAGCATGACCATTGAGGATTTCATCTATAGGGTAGAAGCGTTAACAAAGCAGACCTTGGAGGGAAATTTCGACTTAACAGCCCGATACGCTAGTAATTTGTTTGACGAAAGCGCCAGTGAGTGGTACTGGCGATATCATAAAAGCGTACCAGAGGTTTATTGGCCAGAGCTTTGTGCAGCTCTACGTGGCCAATTTAAGGACGACCGAACCGAACAGACAGAAATATCAGGACTGAGATTGAGGGAGGCAAACAGCGACCAAATGAATCGTTCGACGATTGCTATGTCGCAATAGCGTCATTAGATTCAACACAATATATTGTACGAAGAAGCTCGCTCGGTGAAGGCTCTTAGGCATTTAGTGCGTACGCGAGAGATCTTCTTGCAATCCGCAGCTAGAGGCAAACCACCACTACCCCCTTCTCGACCAATACTTCGGCAGGTTAATGCCATTTCAGAAACTGATGGTAAGGATTTGACGAACGGAGAAATCAAGCAAGATATAGATTTTGAGGTTTCAGCAGTAGACATCTCTTGTTGGAATTGTGCCGGTGTAGGTCACCGCTATCAAGAGTGCATGGCAGAGCGTAAAGTATTTTGCTACGGCTGTGGGAGAGTAGATACCTACAAGCCTAGTTGCAGAAACTGCAATTTAAAAACAGCAAAAAACTCGGCTGCGCGCGCACCGCAGAAAAGTGCACGCAGTCAATTGGTCAGAAAAGCTACCAACACAGACTAAGTAAGAAATTAGCTGAAAATCCAACAAAACCAGATATGACTCCACCACCTGATTTGACTTTCAACACTCGTGTTGACCTAACCATTTTACGACCAAACCCCTGAAAACGTCGCCAATTTTAATTTAAAAATAAACGTCGCTTAGAACGAAACTCCATATTAGCTTCAATTATAGCTGTACCTAACGACTAACGCCCTCACGCTCAGGTGCTACTTTTTGGGAAACCCTTAGTGGATTTAATGGACACCGGGGATTCTATTAGTTATATCGGTGGAAAACTTGCTGCTGAACTTATTCTGGACAAACCAAAATATAATATAAGTTCAAATGTGAACAAGTAAAAAGGCTCTAGTCGAGAAATCCCGACTAGAAGATACCCTGATCCCTATACTTTACGCGTACAGTCAGTGCTTGCAAGTATGTGTGTCTACGCACATACTGCACACTGCATACACAACTTCAATGTCCCATATCTTCGGTTTTTCTTAACCGATTTTAATAAAAATTTCGCAGATTTTCATTATTCTGTTTTATAATTCAAATGGCATCTCAAAGTTTTCCAAATTCAAAATTTTGTTATCGATCCCATGTGTATATCGGAAACGGGAAGAGTTATCGAAAATCGGAAAGAAACTGCCTAGGGATTAGGCGAGCTTAAGTTCCACATCTGGAGTCTCTAGCTCTTATAGTCTCTGAGATCGACGCGTTCATACATACGGACAGACGGATAGACAGACAGACGGACAGGCGGACGGACATTCCGTCCCATTAAAATGGGAAAAAGGGTATAAAATGGCTTGTGCAAAAGTATGTAACAGGCAGAAGGAAGCATCTCCGACCCCATAAAGTATATATATTCTTGATCAGCATCAACAGTCGAGTCGATATAGCCATGTCCGTCTGTCCGTCTGTATGTATGAACGCGTCGATCTCCAGATTTGGAACTTAAGCTCGACTTACCCCTAGGCAGTACAATTTGTTTTCGATTTTCGATAACTCTTCCCGTTTCCGATATACACATGGGATCGATAACAACAAATCTTAAATTTGGAAAACTTTGAAATGTCATTTGAATTATAAAACAATATAATGAAAATCTGTGAAATTTTTGTCAAAATTGGTTAAGAAACACCGGAGATATGGGACATTGAAGTTGTGTATGCAGTATGCAGTATGCGCGTACACACACATACACACATACTTGCAAGCACTGACTGTACGCGTAAAGTATAGTGATCAGGGTATCGTCTAGTCGGGTTTTCTCGACTAGAGCCTTCTTACTTGTTCTAAACTTGAATTATTCTTGCTGGACACGGGTATTTCGTTGATTATACATAATATTCGCCGTGGAATTGTAGAGTTTAGAGGATTTTAATTTTTCTGTTATTAAACCCTTCCACTTCCTTCTTGATAAATTTAAGTGATTCTTGCTGTTTATTGACCGTTTAGAGACTTTTCCTCGTGTTACCTGGCTTAATTAATTTCGTGGAGTAGTATAGGATGATTATTGGACTGGTGGACTATTGAGCTACAGCCATCTCCTTTAACTATCTTCACTGAAGGTTAAATAAAGCCAAGCTGGTAGGTCTGTTTTATGCAGTTACTAGCGCCTGTTTTACCAAAGCCTTGATACATATTTTCTGGACAAGGAGAAAGCAGTATATATTTTTTGTAATCCGCCGCAAGATTAAAATTAGGCTTAAAATACCCTTTTCCTGTTTCCTACGTATTTCTCACATTAGTGTTCTAAAGAAGTCGACTTCAGCATTGTCGTTCGCATGACTCCCAGTCAATTATCGCTATTTATCTTATCTGGTAATACAAGTTTCTTTACTATTAATTTATATATTTTATATCTAGTTCCGATAAGCGTCTATGATATAGTCAAATTCTATTTTCTTTTGGGATTCATTATGAGATGGTTTTGTCACATAGCGTTGACAATTTAACGAAAGCCAGTGACACCAGAAAACACTGTAGCATATGCACAGAGATAATAGTATACCCATCTCAGTTGTTGGCAACATCGTGTGGACACAATTTTCACAGATCGTGTTTTCACACCCAGGTTGGCAAAAGGAAAGTCTGCCCCGTTTGCAAACATACTCTGACCCAACTGACTTCTGCGTCTACAGAAAATCTTAGTCCTTACGCGCCATCCACTTCAAATCCAAGGTGGCCCAGCTCCTTTCAGTCTCCACAGACTAGGTCGCGAGCGAGACTTAATTCGAATTTCCACCCACCGGAAATGCGAAACTCAGACCAGAACAATATGTCACAGGGCTCATCAAATACGCAGCAAGATTCACCGAATATGACCGAGCTAGTTTAGCAATCAATAGCTGGCTTAAGAGTGGCAATGGTCGAGCAGTCTCGACTGATTGCTAGTAGTTTAGCCGACCAGACCAAAAGATTGGTACAAGCGATAACCGATAGTCTACGAGTCAGTCCGAGAGAAGATTTGCTGACCATATCGCCAGTGCAAAGGCAACCTTCGGTTGTAATAGAGCCTCAGACAACTGAGCAATTTCTTCGGTTTCCAGGAAAAGGAACTTTGAAGCGTCGCACAATGCCGCATGCCGGTGTCGGTGTTATTATTCTTATTCTTCGGCAGTCGTGCAAAGTAAAAGTGAAATAGGTTCAGGCATCCGACCTGATCGAGTAAGCCAAATAATGGCCAACTGGAAAATTCGGTTTACTGGAAAGACTAGCATGACCATTGAGGATTTCATCTATAGGGTAGAAGCGTTAACAAAGCAGACCTTGGAGGGAAATTTCGACTTAACAGCCCGATACGCTAGTAATTTGTTTGACGAAAGCGCCAGTGAGTGGTACTGGCGATATCATAAAAGCGCCAGTGAGTGGTACTGGCGATATCATAAAAGCGTACCAGAGGTTTATTGGCCAGAGCTTTGTGCAGCTCTACGTGGCCAATTTAAGGACGACCGAACCGAACAGACAGAAATATCAGGACTGAGATTGAGCGAGGCAAACAGCGACCAAATGAATCGTTCGACGATTGCTATGTCGCAATAGCGTCATTAGATTCAACACAATATATTGTACGAAGAAGCTCGCTCGGTGAAGGCTCTTAGGCATTTAGTGCGTACGCGAGAGATCTTCTTGCAATCCGCAGCTAGAGGCAAACCACCACTACCCCCTTCTCGACCAATACTTCGGCAGGTTAATGCCATTTCAGAAACTGATGGTAAGGATTTGACGAACGGAGAAATCAAGCAAGATATAGATTTTGAGGTTTCAGCAGTAGACATCTCTTGTTGGATGTGCCGGTGTAGGTCACCGCTATCAAGAGTGCATGGCAGAGCGTAAAGTATTTTGCTACGGCTGTGGGAGAGTAGATACCTACAAGCCTAGTTGCAGAAACTGCAATTTAAAAACAGCAAAAAAACTCGGCTGCGCGCGCACCACAGAAAAGTGCACGCAGTCAATTGGTCGAAAAGCTACCAACACAGACTAAGTAAGAAATTAGCTGAAAATCCAACAAAACCAGATATGACTCCACCACCTGATTTGACTTTCAACACTCGTGTTGACCTAACCATTTTACGACCAAACCCTTGAAAACGTCGCCAATTTTAATTTAACAAGAAAGAAGGCTCTAGTCGAGATATCCCGACTAGACGATACCCTGATCCCTATACCTTCCGCGTACAGTCAGTGCTTGGAAGTATGTGTGTGTGTGTACGCGCATACAGCATAGGGCATACAAAACTTCAATGTACCATATCTCCGGTGTTTATTATCCGATTTCGATAAAAATTTCACAGATTGTCATTATTTTGTATAACAATTCAATCTCAAAGTTTTCAAAATTCAAGATTTTTTTGTTATCGATCCCATGTGTATATCGGAAACGGGAAGAGTTTTCGAAAATCGGAAGCAAACTTGTACTGCCTAGGGATTAGGCGAGCTTAAGTTCCAAATCTGGAGTCTCTAGCTCTTATAGTCTATGAGATCGGTTGGCTCATACATACAGACGGACAGATGGACGGACGAACAGACGGACATGGCTATATCGACTCGACTGTTGATGCTGATCAAGAATATATATACTTTATGGGGTCGGAGATGCTTCCTTCTGCCTGTTACATACTTTTGCACAAATTCATTATACCCTTTTTTCCCATTTTTAATGGGATCAGGGTATAAAAATTAACGTCGCTTAGAACGAAACTCCATATTAGCTTCAATTATAGCCGTACCTAACGACTTACGCCCTGACGCTCAGGTGCTACTTTTTGGGAAACCCTTTGTGGATTTAATGGACACCGGGGCTTCTATTAGTTATATCGGTGGCAAACTTTCTGCTGAACTTATTCTGGACAAACCAAAATATAATATAAGTTCAAATGTGAAAAAGGCAGACGGGAAGAGCCAACCAGTTCTAGGTAATGTATGGACCGAAGTGACGTATCGAGGTGAATCAAAAACATTATGTTTTTATTTAGTGCCTTCTCGAGCTGCAGAGCTATACCTGGGAATAGATTTTTGGACAGTTTTTGGGCTACTACCTATATACCTTATGGCTCAAAACTTTAATATCTCTTCGCTTAATAACATATCCATGAAAGAAATGACTTCTGCTCAACATCATCAGTTGGAAAGGACGATCGAGTTATTCCCTTGATTTTCCAAAACAGGTTTAGGTAGGACCTCGTTGATCGCTCACGTAATCGATGTAGCAGATGCTAAGCCGATCAAGCAACGCCATTATGCCGTTTCGCCGGCTACTGAAAAACTTATAGTTCATTTTCATGGTCTTCTCCCGTTGTGCTTGTAAGGAAACCTGGGAAAGTCAGGCTATGTATTGATAGCCTTAAGGTTAATGAAGTACCCGTTAAAGACGCTTATCTGATGCCTCTGATTGATGGCATTTTAAGTAGATTGCCCAAAGTCGAATTTGTGACAAGTCTTGACCTTAAAGATGCCTTCTGGCAGATACAGCTCGATCAAATGAAGTGAATGCGCAATGAAGTGTTCATGTACTTGGATGACTTGCCTTTTATTTCCGATACCTTTGAGCGTCACCTCTATGTGTTGTCGATTATTGCTTTCCATTTAATTCGCACCAATCTTACTCTCAATGTCAAAATGGGTCACATAATTGGCAATGGCTTTATTAGCACTGACCCTGAAAAAATATCGGTCGTTAAGGATTTTCCGATTCCAAGATCCGTAAAGCAAGTTCGAAGGTTTCTTGGTATGACAGGCTGGTACCATAAACTTATCAGGAACTATGCCGTGTATTAGACCATATGTCAAAATTTCCTTTTGGTGAGGCAGTCAAGAAGGCCACCATCAAAAATTAAATGGAAGAGGATCTTTTCCATTGTTTCGGAATCCCCGAAACAATCGTCTCGGACAATGGGGTGCAATTTAAGTCCCATACCTTGCTTGAAAAATATAACACCAGGCATACTTATACCGCGTTGAACTCGCCCCAAGCAAACGCATCTGAAAGGGTCAACAGATCTATTCTGTCGGCTATAAAAGCATTTGTAGATGCAAATCAGCGTAATTGGGATGAAAAATTGAGTAGCATAAGTTGCGCTCTCCCCTCAAGCTTCCATTCATCGATTACAACAAGTCCTTACAATTTCGCGTTTGGTCAAAATATGATCACCAACGGCGGAAACTATAAATTGCTACGAGCCCTAGAAATGTTGAATGTAGTATAAGTTTTAGTCGAGAGGACTCGTTTGATATGCTGCGTGACAAAGCACAAAGTGCTATGCAGACGCAGTATGTCCGAAACGAAAAGGCTTACAACCTGAGATCAAATGAAGTATCGCTCACAGTAGGGCAAGAAGTTTTTAGGAGGAACTTTGCAAAAGGATATAGTGCCAAATTACCACTCAATTTTGTTAAAGAGTACGAAGAAGAGTCGGGAAGGTCTACTACGAGCTCGAAGACCATCAAGGACAACTTGTTGGCACTTTTCAAGCCAAGGACATTAAACAATAACCATGAATTAACAAGCGCGAATCCCGCTCACACCAAGCGTGATTTTAGTGGGGGGGGAAAATGTAGTGCGCTTGTACCGAATTTTTTAAAAATTGTACGTAAAAGTATGCAGCAATTTTGTTAGTCGACCATGATTAGGTGATCGCTGATAAATATAACAAGTAAGAAGGCTCTAGTCGAGATATCCCGACTAGATGATACCCTGACCCCTATACTTCACGCGTACAGTCAGTACAGTCAATGCTTGCAAGTGTGTGTGTGTGTGTGTACGCGCATACTGCATACACAACTTCAATGTCCCATATCTCCGGTGTTTCTTAACCGATTTAAATAACAATTTCGCAGATTGTCATTATTTTGTATTATAATTCAAATGGCATCTCAAAGTTTTCCAAATTCAAGATTTTGTTGTTATCGATCCCATGTGTATATCGGAAACGGGAAGAGTTATCGAAAATCGGTACTGCCTAGGGATTAGGCGAGCTTAAGTTCCAAATCTGGAGTCTCTAGCTCTTATAGTCTCTGAGATCGACGCGTTCATACATACGGACGGACAGACGGACAGACGGACGGGCAGACGGACATGGCTATATCGACCAAAAAGTATTAAATGAGAGAGAGGTAACCAGAGTTTCTCTTTGCTGTTACTTAACATTCTGATAATTATTAGGTCGTGGGGAAATTCATAAATTCAGACTTGCCAACTTATCTACGAATCAATTGTATGGCCAAACGTAAAATACTTAAATATGACTTCCACCATATAAGCTTATGAATTTATTGGCATTTAGGTAGATCTCTTATGACTTATTGAACAGGTTTAAAATGACTTAATACCAAATTAAAACTAACCATAAGATAAACGCATTTTATATACATATACTTAACATTAAATGTCCTTATAGAACATTAATATATATTAAAAATGTCATTGATATTAATTGAATATTGTTATAAATGGTATTGAAACACATTGAGCAGCGTTTGCGTTTCAGCAGCAATGGGCAATGAGAACGTAAACAAACATATACATACATGCATATACGTACAAACATTCATACATACTCATTGGGCGACACAACAAAATTTTGTATTTATTCAATAAAATTATTTTCTTGTAATATGAAATAAATGTATTATTAATACACATAACATAAACATTAAATATATATATAAATGCATTTTTATGTAAAAAACAACCAAAACAAGTAAGAAGGCTCTAGTCGAGAAATCTCGACTAGACGATACCCTGATCCCTATACTTTACGCGTACAGTCAGTGCTTGCAAGTATGTGTGTGTGTGTGTACGCGCATACTGCATACTGCATACACAACTTCAATGTCCCATATCTCCGGTGTTTCTTAACCGATTTTAAAAAAAATTTCACAGATTTTCATTATTCTGTTTTATAATTCAAATGGTATCTCAAAGTTTTCAAAATTCAAGATTTTGTTGTTATCGATCCCATGTGTATATCGGAAATGGGAAGAGTTATCGAAAATCGGAAAGAAACTTGTACTGCCTAGGGATTAGGCGAGCTTAAGTTCAAAATCTGGCGTCTCTAGCTCGTATAGTCTCTGAGATCGACGCGTTCATACATACGGACGGACAGACGGACAGACGGACGGACAGACGGACATGGCTATATCGACTCGACTGTTGATGCTGATCAAGAATATATATACTTTATAGGGTCGGAGATGCTTCCTTCTGCCTGTTACATACTTTTGCACAAAACCCTTTTTCCCCATTTTTAATGGGATCAGGGTATCTCCGACCCCATAAAGTATATATATTCTTGATCAGCATCAACAGTCGAGTCGATATAGCCATGTCCGTCTGTCCGTCCGTCCGTCTGTCCGTCTGTCCGTATGTATGAACGCGTCGATCTCAGAGACTATAAGAGCTTGAGACTCCAGACTTGGAACTTAAGCTCGCCTAATCCCTAGGCAGTACAAGTTTGCTTTCCGATTTTCGAATCACTTCTTCCGTTTCGATATTCACATGGGATCGATAACAACAAAATCTTGAACTTGGAAAACTTTGAGATGCATTAAATTATACAACGGAATAATGAAACTATAGAAAACTGAGTTAAAATCCAAGTACATGAACACTTCATTGCGCATTCACTTCATTTGATCGAGCTGTATCTGCCAGAAGGCATCTTTAAGGTCAAGACTTGTCACAAATTCGACTTTGGGCAATCTACTTAAAATGCCATCAATCAGAGGCATCAGATAAGCGTCTTTAACGGGTACTTCATTAACCTTAAGGCTATCAATACATAGCCTGACTTTCCCAGGTTTCCTTACAAGCACAACGGGAGAAGACCATGAAAATGAACTATAAGTTTTTCAGTAGCCGGCGAAACGGCATAATGGCGTTGCTTGATCGGCTTAGCATCTGCTACATCGATTACGTGAGCGATCAACGAGGTCCTACCTAAACCTGTTTTGGAAAATCAAGGGAATAACTCGATCGTCCTTTCCAACTGATGATGTTGAGCAGAAGTCATTTCTTTCATGGATATGTTATTAAGCGAAGAGATATTAAAGTTTTGAGCCATAAGGTATATAGGTAGTAGCCCAAAAACTGTCCAAAAATCTATTCCCAGGTATAGCTCTGCAGCTCGAGAAGGCACTAAATAAAAACATAATGTTTTTGATTCACCTCGATACGTCACTTCGGTCCATACATTACCTAGAACTGGTTGGCTCTTCCCGTCTGCCTTTTTCACATTTGAACTTATATTATTATTTTGGTTTGTCCAGAATAAGTTCAGCAGAAAGTTTGCCACCGATATAACTAATAGAAGCCCCGGTGTCCATTAAATCCACAAAGGGTTTCCCAAAAAGTAGCACCTGAGCGTCAGGGCGTAAGTCGTTAGGTACGGCTATAATTGAAGCTAATATGGAGTTTCGTTCTAAGCGACGTTAATTTTATACCCTGATCCCATTAAAAATGGGAAAAAAGGGTATAATGAATTTGTGCAAAAGTATGTAACAGGCAGAAGGAAGCATCTCCGACCCCATAAAGTATATATATTCTTGATCAGCATCAACAGTCGAGTCGATATAGCCATGTCCGTCTGTCCGTCTGTCCGTCCGTCCGTCTGTCCGTCTGTCCGTATGTATGAACGCGTCGATCTCAGAGACTATAAGAGCTTGAGACTCCAGACTTGGAACTTAAGCTCGCCTAATCCCTAGGCAGTACAAGTTTCTTTCCGATTTTCGATAACTCTTCCCGTTTCCGATATACACATGGGATCGATAACAACAAAATCTTGAACTTGGAAAACTTTGAGATGCCATTTGAATTATAAAACAGAATAATGAAAATCTGTGAAATTTTTTTGAAAATCGATTAAGAAACACCGGAGATATGGGACATTGAAGTTGTGTATGCAGTATGCAGTATGCGCGTACAAACCTACACACACATACTTTCAAGCACTGCCTGTACGCGTGAAGTATAGGGATCAGGGTATCGTCTAGTCGGGATATCTCGACTAGAACCTTCTTACTTGTTTTAAGCTGTGATAATCATATTGTTTGTTCTCAACTCTTGCCCATTCCGTAAGTGTCTGTCCGATTATATGTGTATGTCTTTTTAAGCATCACATTGGAGATCCGGTCAACTACAACAACTTAAATGAGAACCAACTGACTCAACGTTTTTGTTGTATCCATAATTGTTATAGTTCGTATCCGCCTTCCGTACTGCATGTTTTTCGGTCGGAGTGGATGTCCATCTGCGAGGTGGAATATAGGTACAAAAACAATAAAACTCTATATATATGCGGAAAGCATTTCAATGAAACGGACATCCATAAAAAAAAATTAAAAAAAATGCGCGTCCCATAATAAATGTGCAAATTACCAATGCATCAGATTCTGGTGCACTTAAAAGTGATCCTGCATTGGATAATTTAGAGCACAGTGACAATAGCCCAAAACATATTGAAGAGCCAATTGGATGCCCTCGTTGCGAGCTACACTGCCGCAACGAAAAATATTGGCGAAACGCACACTTTGAACTCAGCACAAAGTATGACAATTTGAGGGTGCAGTTTGATAAACTGCAAAAAGATATCGCGGCTCTGGAAGAAAAAAAAGAAGAAAATAATAGGAACTGGATATGCGTGAAGATGAGCAATAACTCGATTGTGATCCCCGAAAATATTAATGAGGGATGCAAGTTTTTTGCCTCACTGCTTTTAAAAACAAAACATGTCGCAAACTTCAACGAAATGGAGAAAAACCTTTTGATGAACATCAACTACAGATCATCAAAAGGTTACAAGTTTATGCGAGATGGGCTGTCTTTCAACCTGCCGAGTCCCAGAACTTTGCCAAATTTGAGCCCGATTACAATGATTTCTCCGGGCATCAATAAAAAGGTCTGCGATAACATAGCCATGCATGTAAGAAAATTGTCAGAGAGCGAACGGACGTTCTGAGCTCGAATACAATAGCAGTACTGACCAAATTGACAGTTTTATAGATTTTGGAAATGGCAAAAGAGACCCAACATGTGCCAATAGTTTTCTTTTTTTCCAAATCAAAGGTATTGTACAGTGTTGGAAATATACGTTTTCGTTTTACTGCACCAATGCGAAAAGAAATGCCTTGTTGAAACAATCGAAAAATTAAGACAAATGGGACTAAGAGTTAGAGCCGTGGTATGCGATCAGGCACTAAGCAACGTTAGTACCTTATAAAGCACTAAGCCAGACGAAAGTACAAATATATGAAGAGGCTAATGGGAATAAAATTTATCTATTGTACGACTATGTGCACATTTTTAAAAGCATCAGAAACTGCTTATTGACAAATGTCACAGCAAATGGTTTTGCAAGCTGGAGTTGCATTTTCGAGTTGTACTATATCGACTTGAAAAGTCAGACAACTCGGATGGCTCCAAAGCTGACGGAGAGGCACATTCGGCCTAAATTTGGAGAGAAGATGAGTGTGAAATTAGCGATCCAAGTTTTTTCTAGGTCTGTGGGCAACGCTATAAAAGTATGCCATTCTAAGAAGCTGTTCACAGCGCATACAATGACTAAAGCGTTGTCCACTGCTAATTTTATTCTTACGATGTGTTAAACAGCCGTTCTGCATCAAAATCGAAGAAGGCCGGATACACCTTGGGCGAAAGAGTTAAGTTGACTGAATTTTTAACGTTTGTTAATCAACTTACTCCTGCTTACAAAACCGTGTGGAAACAAGGCCTTCTACGCACAGTAGACCACATCATAAGCCTTACGGATGATCTGCTGAGCAACGAAGACATCCAGTTTATTCATCTAACAAGGTTCAACCAAGATAGCTTGGAGAATTTCTTTGCGGCATTGCGCGCTCTAAACTGGGGAACAACACCAACCCCTCAGTAAGAGAGGTACAATACTTGACGGCGAGGTTGATGTCGATGAAGTTAATAACATCTACATATTTGAAAAATACAAACTGCGAGGATGACGACAAAGATCTGGATATGGACTGGATTATTGATCCGGAGATATCCATACACATAGAGGAATCCGACCAGCAGATTGGCATTGACATCAACAATGGTGAGGAAAACGCAACAAGTGTGCCTGATGTACCTGTCGGAGAGCTTGTCTCACGCAGGTACTATGACGGTTACTTGATTGCGAAGAAGAAATTCGATTGCCCAGATTGCGATATTTACCTTATCAAAATTGACTCGTTTGCATCCGAAAATTACGAAGACCTGATCGAGGCACGGAATTTTGCTATGGACAAAATGTGCCTGAAAAATCCCTCCGAGGCATTCTTTGAAATCAGCAATTTACATTTTGAGTCATTCGCCGCAATATTTAGTAAAGAGCCGCACAAGTTGAACCTTTGTAGATATATAATTGATGAGTGTGTTCGCCTAACGAATGAATTGAATCCGGAGTGGTTTGATGCCAACCACAAATGCCACAGCCACCGAATGCAGATATTGAAAAAACTTGTAATAATTCTTACAAGAAAGCGGGCAAGGTGGCTGATGCAGGCGATGCACTCACAGTTATCGGCAAAACATGGACCGCAAGCGAAAAAATTGAAAATTTTATCGCAGTAGTTTAAATGGTGAGTTCGCAGATTGTAAATGTGATAATTCAAAATATATTTATTTTTCATCTTTTTTTATAGGTCCAAGGCAGTTTTTTTTGCTATGTATCCGCACACATTTTTGGCGGCCGCAACATAAATGGTAAGTTTAGTTAATTAAACATTTTTTGAAATATATCTTTCATATATTATTTATTTTATTTATTTTCATTTGATTATTTTATTTATTAAATAGGTTCTGTTCAATACCTTCCTGCCCCAGAAGGAAGACCCCAGAAGGCTGAGCCCAGCCGGAAGATTGGCCAAAGAAGGATGACCATTGAAGGATGACCATTGAAGAATGACCCCGTGACCGTACCAGCATGGCCAGCGCAAGGGCTGCTATGCCATGCGTTTTAATTTTGTTATTTATATTTTTTTTTTTACTAAAATTTCCTTTTTTTTCGAGTAAAATGATGTCTTAAAGGATGACCCCCGCTGGCCTACCACAGATGGATGGACATAAAGACTGGCCATAGAAGGATGACCCCAGCAAGATAATCTTGCGAGTATGGCCATCGCAAGGGCTGCTCTGCAGCCCCGGTTAGTTTTTAATGATTGTATTTTTTTTATTTCACTAAAATTTCTATCTATTTTCATTTCGAGTCACATTGCGCTGGTCAGGAATTAATAAGAAATCTTCTGGCTGCTCACAATTTTTTTACCGCAACCTTTTTTAGTAAACCAAAAATGTTTTAAAAGTAAAGTAACGTTAAACTAAAATAATTTAATTAAAATGATGAAATTATTGAATTGAATTGAATGAAATTATTTATTAATATGTAATAATTGATATTGTCATTTATTGTATTTTCATATTGTTATATGAAATTATATATATTTGTAAAAATTCCAAACAAAAGTTTTTATTAAAAATTAAAATTGAATAACTCGTTTTAATGTTTTTAATTTTTTACTTAAATAGAATTTAAAAATATTAATTTTATTTACATTTGTGTACATATTAGAGTTTCAGCACAGTCATGTTTACATTCTCAAACAGCGACGCAAAGCATATGCATGTGCGACCAATACACAAAGCAAAATCAGATTGAAACAGAGCGGCAGTCCCAGCAAAAGGTATAAAAGCGATGTGGGGAAATACGTACTAATAAGCATCAAAAATGTTCAAAGTTAACAGAAAAGAGAAACTCTGGTTACCTCTGTCTCATTTAATACTTTTTGATATCGACTCGGCTGTTGATGCTGATCAAAAATATATATACTTTATGGGGTCGGAGATGCTTCCTTCTGCCTGTTACATACTTTTGCACAAAACCATTATACCCTTTTTCCCATTTTTAATGGGATCAGGGTATACAAAACTCTTTTTGTTAAACAGCTTGTGTCGCCGCCGCCGGAAAGCAACAACAAAAAAGAAAAATTGAAACGAAAAAAAAACTATGTGCTAAGATTCAATGGGGACGACCCCGCGGAGTGATGACCTCAACCACACTCGAACTTATAGTGCAAATGCCCCTTAGCTACCCCGCAAAAGACTTAGCTTATCGCCTTGGCTAGTAGCAAACGCCATACAGCCCCTTTAAAACAAAATAAAAACACAAAAAATATCTAAGAAAAAGTGAGTGACCACGCGGAAATTCAAACCGCGGACCCCGTAGACTTACCCAAAATCGGCCACGGCGGCCGCACTAAAACTTGGTGTTTCGGGATTGTCTGGGTCAGTGCAAAAGCGAAATCGCCACAGAAAATTTTATCGATCTTACTTGTTTTTTTTTTAAAACCAATCAATCCAAAAAACTAAACTCATAACTAATTCTTACATGGTGGTATTCAACACCAATATGTTTGCTTCTAGCGTGATAAACAGGATTTTTTACAAGGTTTAAGGCGCTAACATTATCGCCATGTAAAGTTACACATTTTAGTTTGAAAAAAAAATTCATTTGATTAACTATTTTGCCTAAATAAATAGCTTCTTTTGCTGCATCGGAAAGGGCCATATAATCTGCCACCGTACTGCTAAGTGCAACTGACTTCTGCTTCTTTGATGTCCACGGAAATACAGAACTTCCCCACTCGTATGTGTAGCCTGTGTAGGACTTCCTGTCCGTTGAATCGTCTGCCAAATCTGCGCCCCGCAATCGCCTTGTTGGTTCTCTTATAGACCAACGCCAGATCTGCTGTAGAGTGCAGATATCGTAGCACCAGCTTTGCCGCTGCTAGATGCTCCCCGTGAGGATCCGAGTCCCGTTGGGATAATTTGCACACAGAGTGCAAAATGTCAGGACGAGTGCACAGCGCTATACACATTAGAGATCTAATGACAGATTGATACTCGTCATTAACACGCTTACACATCTAGTTTTGGCAGTTGACTTGGAAATTGGCTTCAAATGGAGTTGACGTCGTGCGACAATTGTCCCAACTTGTGAAGCAGACCCATGATATGCTTCTTCTGGCCAACACAAGCTTTTTAAGTCGTCTCCATCTCACCCATGTCTGAGCACGCCAACAGTAACGTCAACGTAGACAGCAATCACGTTGATCATCTTCGTCTTTAAAGTCTTCGTGTACAGGCACGGTTCGCTTGCAAATGCGCTGTAGCCAATCCTTTTTAAAACGCCTTCCAGAGTTGCGTTCCAGACACGGCCTGCTTGTTTTAAGCTATATAGCGATTTCTTCAGCTTGAGTACATCTCCAGACTTGTCGTCAAAGTGCTCTGGTTGTTTCATGAAGATCTCCTTCTCGAGATCGCCATTTAGGTGTGCAGTTGACACACCCAGTTGATGAGCAAACAGCTCAAATTCAGCTGCCATAGCCAAGACCATACGAATTGAAGCATAACGAAATACTGGTGAGTATATCTCTTCGTAGTCGATTCCATATTTATACCCTGATCCCATTAAAAATGGGGAAAAATGGTATAATGGTTTAGTGCAAAAGTATGTAACGAGCAGAAGGAAGCATCTTCGACCCCATAAAGTATGTATATTCTTGATCAGCATCAACAGTCGAGTCGTTATAGCCATGTCCGTCTGTCCGTCCGTCTGACTGTCTGTCTGTCCGTCCGTATGTATGAACGCGTCGATCTCAGAGACTATAAGAGCAAGAGACTCAAGAAACTTAAGCTCGCCGTATCCCTAGGCAGTACAAGTTTGTTTTCGATTTGCGATAACTCTTCCCGTTCCCGATGTACACATGTTATCGATTACAACAAAATCTTGAATTTGGAAAACTTTGAGATGCTATTTGAATTATAAAACAAAATAATGACAATCTGTGAAAATTTTATTGAAATCAGATAATACACACCGGAGATATGGGACATTGAAGTTGTGTAGTTAGTATGTAGTATGCGCGTATACACACACATACTTGCAAGCACTGACTGTACGCGGTAGGTATAGGGATCAGGGTATCGTCTTGGCGGGATATCTCGACTAGAGCCATCTTTTTTTTTTTTTAAATGGGAAAAAATGGTATAATGGTTTTATGCAAAAGTATGTAACAGGCAGAACGAAGCATCTCCGACTCCATAAAGCATATATATTCTTGATCAGCATTAACAGCCGAGTCGATATAGCCATGTCCGTCTGTCCGTCTGTATGTATGAACGCGTCGATCTCAGAGACTATAAGAGCTAGAGACTCCAGATTTGGAACTTAAGCTCGCCGTATCCCTAGGCAGTACAAGTTTGTTTCCGATTTTCCATAACTCTTCCCGTTTCCAATATACACGTGGTATCGATAACAACAAAATCTTGAATTTGGAAAACTTTAAGATGCCATTTGAATTATTAAACAAAATAATGAAAATATGTGAAGTTTTTATTGAAATTGGTTGAAAAACACCGGAGATATGGGACATTGATATTGAGTATGCAGTATGCGTTTATTCACAAACTCACATAGTTGCAAGCACTGTATTTACGCGTGAAGTATAGGGATCAGGGTATCGTCTTGGCGGGATATCTCGACTAGAGCCATCTTATTTTTTTTTTTACCCTGATCCCATTAAAAATGGGAAAAAATGGTATAATGGTTTTATGCAAAAGTATGTAACAGGCAGAACGAAGCATCTCCGTCTCCATAAAGCATATTTATTCTTGATCAGCATCAACAGTCGAGTCGATATAGCCATGTCCGTCTGTCCGTCTGTCCGTATGTATGAACGCGTCGATCTCAGAGACTATAAGAGCTTGAGACTCCAGGTTTCGAACTTAAGCTCGCCGTATCCCTAGGCAGTACAAGTTTGTTTCCGATTTTCCATAACTCTTCCCGTTTCCGATTTACACATGGGATCGATAACAACAAAATCTTGAATTTGGAAAACTTTGAGATGCCATTTGAAATATTAAACAAAAAATTGAAAAACACCGGAGATATGGGACATATTATACGCGTACATACAGACACACATACTTGCCTGCGCTGACTAAGTATAGGGAGCCTAGAGCCTTCTTATTTGTTTATTACATGATCACTTGCCAAGCTAGGCAATGAATTAGATTTAATAAATCCGCCTTAATTAATACTACAAAAAAGACAAGAACATTTTTTTTGGAAATGAATAAATTAAAAGCCGAATGTTTTTGTTACGGACAATTAAAAACAAGTAAGAAGGCTCTAGTCGAGAAATTCCAACTAGACGATACCCTGATCCCTATACTTTACGCGTACAGTCAGTGCTTGCAAGTATATGTGTGTGTGTCTGCGCGCATACTGCATACACAACTTCAATGTTGCATATCTCCGGTGTTTCTTAACCGATTTCACAGATTGTCATTATTTTGCTTTATAATTTAAATTGCATATCAAGTTCAAAATCTGGAGTCTGTAGCTCTTATAGTCTCTGAGATCGACGCGCTCATACATACAGACAGACAGACAGACTGACGGACATGGCTATATCAACTCGGCTTTCGATGCTGATCAAGAATATATATACTTTATAGGGTCGGAGATGCTTCCTTCTGCCTGTTACATACTTTTGCATAAAATCATTATACCCTTTTTTCCCATTTTTAATGGGATCAGGGTATAATTAGATAATTTAATATACATACATATACTTTTTGCCTTACAAAAAAAAAAATTTTTTTTAAACATTCATATATGGACTAATAAGTATTATGAATTATATAACCTTAAATTTATAAATAACCGCACATAAAAATATAAAAAAAAGAAGAAAAAAATGTTACAATAATATTATATTATATATAATTAAAAAAAATAAATAAATAGTATTATATTATATGATATAAAATAAAATTAAAATTTTTTTTTAATATTGTTTGTTATATAAGTATATATGTTTTGAGGAGACACTATTTTGTGTTCACCTATGTTCAAAATTTAAATGTTTGTGGTCAATTTTACTATATTGAAAATACGATAGCTTTACAATAATTTCTTTCGTT
Source organism: Scaptomyza tumidula (assembly GCA_035044465.1). Lineage (NCBI taxonomy): Eukaryota > Metazoa > Arthropoda > Insecta > Diptera > Drosophilidae > Scaptomyza > Scaptomyza tumidula. The sequence goes on along the minus strand of JAWNNW010000178.1, from coordinate 4,939 downwards.
TGTTTATTAATATTTGCACAATTAGATTGGTGGTTTAAGTAGTAATTTAAGCTTAGCCTTTGTAGCGAACTGTAGCGAGCGAATGTATAAAAGAGTCTGCACGAGAGAACTAGATGAACGATGCCAAGCAGCCAGACGAAGTGTTAGGCAGATAAGACAATTAGTGCAAGGCAAAGACGACAACTAGTGATGCGCATAAGTTACGTTATAAGTTACGTTAGGTTTATAATTTACATGTTTAAATTGTTTGTTAGCTGCTGCTGCCTCCAACAATATATTACATAAATAATCAAAAAAAAAAATTTTTTTTTCGTAAAATCAAAAATTTTGACTCCCTACGAGTAGCCACGTAATATTTTTTTTCGAATTGAATTGGGCTAATTGCAATTGTAACAATGTACAATGTTTAACAAAAATTAAGTAAATACATTATAGACCGTAAACTGATAAGAAAACATGAGTGGAAGTGGAATATGAGGATCACGGTAGGGTGGGCAACAGCTGTGACCACCAGTTCAGCTCAGCCAAACGAGGAACGTGGAGTGCCGCCTCCAACACTTTATGTGAGAAATATCGTAAGTCCTGTCCGTCCGTTACCTCACCCTTTCCCCCTGTTTAAGGCGAAATATTATGGTCCGCACGCGATAAAATATTAATAAAAGTTAGCACCGCGAGTCTGTAATAAAAGAAACAAAAGAAATGGAACCTGCCCCTTCTTCCTATAATACAGCCAGCGGGTGCACCCCATCGCGTAATAAGAAAATAACATCTACTCGGCTTTAACGTTACATGCTAAAACTATAGAACCGTCCGCTATTAAAGTCCATGGTTGGGTAGGGTAAAGAAGGCGGTTGTCAACCACCAGCTCATACACCGCCACCGCCAGTTAAATTAAAAGAAGTAATCCGTTTTGTTGAAGCATATCGGTCCAGCAGTCACAGCTCGTCTAGCTGTCTCCTTTTGCAGTTTTTAAATTTTTGTCGAAGATAATTTGCGTAGTTGTTTTCTGTAGTGTCCGGAGGGATTGTTAATTAAAATTTCTGCAAGCGAGTCAAGGAAGTAACAAAACCCACCCCAAAAGAGCTACGGTTATATAGGGCCGCTCTCGCTTCGCCACCTTCGACTCATAAATTGCATGCTATTGACGCACAATAGTCATGATCGATTTACAGCCTTAAAAATTTTTGGCGCACAGCGCGTGGAGCATTTATCTGTGAAAAAGAAAATATTTTTCTTAGCACAGAAAGATAGAAGTGCACACACCTAGGTTTGTATAGACTCTATACTATAGAGCATATATCTTGGATTGACTTTTTCATAATCTACTGAGCTTATTGGATTCCTGAAGGGATTTGATACAGGCCGAAGCAATGGATTAGGATAGGATTTTTTTTTGTGAGTTTTGGATTCTTATGATTAGATTCAGATAGATTATCTGCTAAAAGCTTAAATTAATAGGGTCATGTTTGAGATAGAAAAGTCAAAGCTATTGTTGCAGTCTGATAGTTTTAGCGATGCTTATACAACCTTAGCTCATGTAGTTATGTCTATAAAACTTAGGCAGTGTTTAAAGTAGTTGAATCTAGAGATACTCTTTAAAGCTTCTTGGATTCTTGCATGTTTGGCTCAGCTCGGACATCCTGCCAATTGTCAATAAAAGAGTTTTTTTCTGGAGAGGTACCGGATAAACACAGTCAAAAGTTCTATTATATTATATTTTTATTCCAAGTAGCAGCAAATTGGTTATAAGTTCAAAATGTTAGATGCAATGTTGAATTTAGGCTGGATCTGCATATCATGCGACAGCGTAATTTTACCGCTTTTTGAAAACTTAAAGTGCTTTAGCCATTTTTGCTTTGAATAATTAGGTAAAATAGCCCAGTAGATAAATTGCTTCTTTTATTTAAAACTTACCGAGTATGTTACTGCCGTATATGTTTACCAAAAAAAAAAATTTCGTTAGAAGAAATGTTACCAAGACATTCACCTGTACAAGCTCGACAGCCAAGTACGGATGCTGTACAAAACTGTGTTATGGACCGGCTTTTCATTCCCAACACTGTATCGATAGCCAGCTAGCAAATCGGTCACTCAGGGATGGATACGACCTGGATACAGTGCTGGCCGGTGTAACAATAATTTATATTTTTTTCTAACGAATAACTAACAAAATAAACAAACGGGTGAACAGTAAATCTTTACAGATTCGGACAACTATAGGACATACAAGGGTAAAAAGTTGGAATCATTTACCCCCCTAATGCGCCCTCCGTACCTATGGGTCGGTATTTTGGCATTTTATTGCCGACCCCCTTATACACTACGACACTATCAACAACAACTTACCCCAACATCAACACATCCCACCCACAAATAAATACCTACTCACACATGTTTAGATACACAGTACGCACTTATATTTATTCATTGAAAACTATACATGGTTTTCTTAAAATAAATTTACACTATATAAATATACAAAAGAAGAAAGTATTTAAATAAATAAATAAACAAAAATGAACATGAACTAATAAACGTAGAACATGTAAATAATACACGTAAACGTAGAAATAATAATTAAATAAATAAATTAAATGATAATAAATAAATAATAAATAAATAACTTAAATGATAATCAATAAATAAATAGATAAATAGGGGCGCGAATAAATCGCTAAATAACTAGACTAACTGAGTCAAATTCGGGCCTTCAACAACCGGTTGCGGCCCACTGTGCCTGTGGCAGCGGCCGTATGGCTGTTGCGCAAGCGCTTATGTTTATTGTTTTAGGGCACAAACTTGGTGACTCGCCCAACGGGCTTGTTTTTGCTGGTCACCAGCCTAGCTTGTTGTTGTTTGGTACAAGCCTGGCTTTTTTTCTTTGTTTTTTTTGGATGTTTAGTGTCAGGCTTTATTTTTCTTCACCTGCCACACCAGCCTGGCCTTTTTGCAATCTCATGACTCTCTGCTTCTTTCCTGTTTAAGCCATCCCCTTAAAAGCCGACACCATTCCATTATCTTCGCCTACACTAGTCTCCAACCCTCGTTCGACAACCACAACCATCGATAGCACATCGCCGACCATAACACCACACTACGGTTCGCTTGCGTGCGCTGCGAACAGAAGTGCTAAAAGGAGGCGTCTGCTCGTCAAGCTGCCCAACGTAGGCCACCGCCCACGCCCTGAGATTAAGAGTCTCATGCTCTACCAACTGAATTAGCCGGGCTCAGATCCAACGCTCGGGGGTTACTGTTTGAGATCCTTAGCGTGGAACACCCCTAGCGGGTTTCCTTGAAGTGTCTCTAGCTCATTTAGACAACGTCCTATCGGCCTCACTACCCGGCACTTGGTGTACCGGCGGCAGAACTTCGCGTTGAGGTTCTTCGCGAAGTCACTCAATACGAAATTACGCTTATACACCTCCTGCCTGCCGTGTATTGAACGTCCCGTGTCTTTAGGTCATACTGCCTCACTGACTTCTCATACGCCCGGTGTAGTCTCTTGGATGCGAGCACGGTATACTTGCTGCTTCGCCGACCTCTCTAAAGACTTGATGGCCGATAAAATATTAATAAAAGTTAGCACCGCGAGTCTGTAATAAAAGAAACAAAAGAAATGGAACCTGCCCCTTCTTCCTATAATACAGCCAGCGGGTGCACCCCATCGCGTAATAAGAAAATAACATCTACTCGGCTTTAACGTTACATGCTAAAACTATAGAACCGTCCGCTATTAAAGTCCATGGTTGGGTAGGGTAAAGAAGGCGGTTGTCAACCACCAGCTCATACACCGCCACCGCCAGTTAAATTAAAAGAAGTAATCCGTTTTGTTGAAGCATATCGGTCCAGCAGTCACAGCTCGTCTAGCTGTCTCCTTTTGCAGTTTTTAAATTTTTGTCGAAGATAATTTGCGTAGTTGTTTTCTGTAGTGTCCGGAGGGATTGTTAATTAAAATTTCTGCAAGCGAGTCAAGGAAGTAACAAAACCCACCCCAAAAGAGCTACGGTTATATAGGGCCGCTCTCGCTTCGCCACCTTCGACTCATAAATTGCATGCTATTGACGCACAATAGTCATGATCGATTTACAGCCTTAAAAATTTTTGGCGCACAGCGCGTGGAGCATTTATCTGTGAAAAAGAAAATATTTTTCTTAGCACAGAAAGATAGAAGTGCACACACCTAGGTTTGTATAGACTCTATACTATAGAGCATATATCTTGGATTGACTTTTTCATAATCTACTGAGCTTATTGGATTCCTGAAGGGATTTGATACAGGCCGAAGCAATGGATTAGGATAGGATTTTTTTTTGTGAGTTTTGGATTCTTATGATTAGATTCAGATAGATTATCTGCTAAAAGCTTAAATTAATAGGGTCATGTTTGAGATAGAAAAGTCAAAGCTATTGTTGCAGTCTGATAGTTTTAGCGATGCTTATACAACCTTAGCTCATGTAGTTATGTCTATAAAACTTAGGCAGTGTTTAAAGTAGTTGAATCTAGAGATACTCTTTAAAGCTTCTTGGATTCTTGCATGTTTGGCTCAGCTCGGACATCCTGCCAATTGTCAATAAAAGAGTTTTTTTCTGGAGAGGTACCGGATAAACACAGTCAAAAGTTCTATTATATTATATTTTTATTCCAAGTAGCAGCAAATTGGTTCAAAATGTTAGATGCAATGTTGAATTTAGGCTGGATCTGCATATCATGCGACAGCGTAATTTTACCGCTTTTTGAAAACTTAAAGTGCTTTAGCCATTTTTGCTTTGAATAATTAGGTAAAATAGCCCAGTAGATAAATTGCTTCTTTTATTTAAAACTTACCGAGTATGTTACTGCCGTATATGTTTACCAAAAAAAAAAAATTTCGTTAGAAGAAATGTTACCAAGACATTCACCTGTACAAGCTCGACAGCCAAGTACGGATGCTGTACAAAAC